>SNQJ01S0012376.1:0-12626 GCA_010110895.2 Picea sitchensis | reverse complement strand
AGTGTAGGCAATGTAATGAAACATAGTGAAGAATATTGTGATTGTACAAGCAAGGATTGTTTGAGAAGTTTTATCCTTTCATAAGGATTATTATATGGTGTTACCCTACCTTAAGGGTTTTCTCTATTTCTTGTGTTCATGTTATGGTGAATGGTTTATGGTTTATTCTTGGTATTGTTGAATTATATTTGCATATCTGGTATAGGTACTTAACAGAAGAAGAGGAGAATGGTGGTGGGCATGGATTTGGAAATCGGGGAGATACCCAATTTGCTGGGTAAAAGGAAGTGGGTCATTTATGTGGAAAAGTAGTAACTCCCTCTTCATTGAAAGCATCATTGGAGACAAACCGTGTTGGCTTGTTGGGATACTATCTTGAATACCATACATTAACACGCAGATGGATTAGCTTCATGTTTCAAGAAAACCAATATTTAGAGGTACTATTCATTAGAGTTTGGGGTGGGGGGTTTTTGGTCTCATTCTTAAAGAGTGGATGATTTCATTCGACCCCACTCGTGAAGCCTAGTCTCCAATGAAGGTTTGGGTTATCCTCCCAAATCTCATGTTGGTCTTTTGGGAAGAGGCAATTTTGAAATCAATTGGCAATAAAATTGGCAGATTCATCAGTTGTGAATTGGGATGGGATGAAAAACAAATAGGAGATGGGAGTGTGTCCAAATCAAAGTCGACGTGGGGAAGGTCTCTTGGACAAAATTGAGTCTATTTGCGACAATTTTTCCTGGACACAGAATATAGTACTATTACTAATGTATCCCTTTCATGTGTTTTAGATGCCACCAAGTTGGTCATATCCAAGAACAATGCAGGCGCACCCCAGCACATTCCCCTCCATTTCAAAAAATCTGGAAAAGGAAAATGAAATCAGAGGATTTCCATGCAAAAAAAAAGTAATATTCATCAGGTTCTAATAAAAAGGGAAGTAAGGATTATTGTCGTATCTCTCTGGTTGAAGCTCCCTCTTTTCCAAATACACAAATCATTCAGTCGGGTTTGTGTACCTCTTCTTCTAAAAACTTCCCATCAAATTATGGTATATCATCCCCTTTCGTGAGATCCCCTATCACATCCAGGATACCTTCCCCTTTGGTTATTTCCCATCAGTTGTCGCCATCAAGTAAAATTATGTTAGAATCCTCTAATAATTCGGGGGGCAGATCGTCTTCTTTCCCTTCCAAGTGAATGGTAAAATCTTATTATCTCCTTCATTCTAAAATTAAAAAGGAAAAAATGGATCAGTCATTTGGGGGACTAGCCATGGATAAGGATCTTGACAGTCATGTTGGTATAAAATATTTGATCTCTTTGTTTCAATCAAATGCCTTAAAAGAAATCAGGAGTGGAAAGCAGGTAACCATTGGATGGGCCCTTAGAGTAGGTTGAACCCAAGAAGGAGTTTCAAAATGAAAGTTATTTCCTTCAATGCAAGGGGAGTAGGGGACTCTCCCAAAAAACAAGGCCTCAAAAGGTTGTTCTAGGCCAATAATCCAGACTTTTTATGATACAGGAGACAATGTGTAGCGGAATAATATATGTTGAGGTTTTTTGGTATTTTTTTAAATATTGGTCTTTCAGTACTATTGACTCTTTAGGTTTATCAATAGGTTTTCTCTCTACTTGGAGACCAAGGTTAAAGGCATCTCAAACCTCGAGCCTTCTTTATGGAATAGTGGTAGATCTAGAGGATCAAAATATTAGCAGTTTCTTAACAATAATTAATCTGTATAGCCCTTATTCAGATAGGTTCTCTTTCCCTTGGATGGGGTGCCATGTCGATAGCATGCAGAGCCTCGTATTAAAGGATCTTGTCTCTGCCCTCGCTCTCATTTCTCGTATGGAGGGTAGCATTCAAGGCACTTCAAAGAAGGCTCAATATCTCCATCGCGCAAGTTTAATGGAGCCTTCAGTGTGCCATGGTTGGTTGATGACAATGGGTATGGGAGGCATGTGCAAGGTCACTTCAACTCCCATGGCACCTCTCCACTTCCTCCGGGTATGTTACAGTACCTCCCAGTTGGTTCAGCTATTGCATTTTGGATTTTCTCTTGTCATTCTCCTCGCTCTATGATTTCTCAAGCCGCTTCCAATCTGGTTTTTCCTCACCTCCATGCCACGGGAGCATGGTAATCCTAAGAGAGGGCCTTCTTGGTACATAAATGCTTCCAGGTAGCGTCAAAATTGCAAGCTTGCCCAAGATTCTTCGACCTCTTTTATTTGCTGATATGGGGAACAAATTATGCCTCCAATGGCCATTATAAAGAAGGAGATTCTGGAAGAGACAATTATGGTTCTGTCAGAATCCCTTCTCTATATAGTACCAAACCCCCATGACCCACCTAGCATGAGTCACGCTGTCCCTACAGCAGCATGCGCCTCGGACTGGGTGACTTTCATAATTTACGAAGAGATTACGTCAGTCGATTTTGCAATAGAGCCTCCACCACCCTCCCTAGCTATGGACTAAGACTCGCACTTCACTTTCCTCCTTGTGCCAGAGCATCTAGAGCTCATCTTCAAGATGCGCAGGGATATGAAGTAACATCTTCACAGGCATACATTGCTTAGCAATCAACTCGACATTTTGTATGGAGCACTCTCGATCTCATAAAGCCAGCAATGATGCCAGACATGCGCACAACCGTACGTCTTCACTCCTCATGCTGGAAATCAGGTCGGCACATGTTTCACTAGTTATTTTGATGTTTAGTCCTTTCCTTTCAGCTCTATGCACTTTTTTTGAAAATATACAGGGGATTTTCTATACTTTTGTTCAGGATTCTCTCTGCATGTTCATACAGTTTAGACACTACATTCCCCTGCCACCTATCTCGGTTTCCAAATTTTTGGTGGATTAGGTGGTGGTTTTTTTGTTATGATACAGCTAGAATGAAAGGTTTCCATTTGTTATGGTTTCCACTTGTCTGGTGGAACAGGTGGCAGAACTCCAAACATGGCTTCGTTATGTATGATTACAACAAATTTTTGAGGAATTAAATATTTTTAATTACAAAAAAAAAAGATAGGGTCCCTCTCTGGATGGAGGTAAAGGGATTTGGTTTTTTAGACACACCTAATGTCATCATAGGAGGAGATTTAAATTTTACGCTTTCACTTAGGGAGGTATGTGGAAGTTATCCTCGTTGATATTTTCGAGAGAGTTTTTTAACAAATTAGATAGAGAAAAATAAACTAATCGACCTTGAACCCTCCAAGTTATCTCAAACCTGGAGAAATGGTAGGAAAGGTGTAATACCCTTGTTTCCCCCAGTTTGTAAATATATCTATAACTGACCAAAAGACTATGGTGGACTAGATATGTGTGAATGTTTGATTTGATGAACCCTTATATAAAAGGGTTAATGTATGTATTTTATGTTATTAATAGAAATTGGATATGTGTTGCACAATTATTGAAAGGGGGGAGTTTTCCAAGATAGACCATGGATTTTATGAGAGAGATGGTGAGGGAAACCAATAATGGTTGAGATGACCCTCACCAAACCAGTACTTACTGGATGTAATTTCTCAACAGTCCTCTGACCCAGAAATGAATTACCAATCAATATGGTAGTTGGAAGGTCCTCCTCGAGATTTAATCAGGAGATGGGGCAGGGCACCCATATGTAAGGCTTCCAGGCCTGACCACAATTTGGGGATTCAAACCCATGCAACCTTTGTGAGGAAGGAAATAAAACTAATTTGGGGGACAGAGGCAGATCTACAAGAAAGCAAAGTGAAGGAAATGATCCTGAGAAGAGAAGAGAATATAGTGTTGTTCAACTCGAGAGTTGAGAGGGAAACTAAGAAGAAAACTCGTTCTAGGCGCAAGAAACCATGGGCAGGTTTTTCGCTACAAGCTGATAAACTAGGCTGATGAGTGACTTTGGAAGTACTCGCGCAAACCTCCTTGCTTGGTATAGAGAAAATTGGTTACCAAGATCCTGTGGGAGGAGGAGAGTAACCTCCATCCCTAGTTGTCGTTGAGAAAGGAGAAAGAGTCTCTCTCATAGCATTGTGTTCTAGCTCGGGGGTGACCAATGGTAAATCTTTCATGAGTGGTTGTGCCTATGGTTGGGAGGAAACGGGCACCCCTTTCAGCAGTCGCTTCACGTTTTCCAGTTATGATAAGTAATTTTCATATTATGTGTAATACAATGGATGTGATGATTGAATGTTTGTGTTTATGGTTAAGTTTTATAGTGTTTGATCAGTTATTATAAATGCTTATTTGCTTCTATGAACTGCTAGATTTACATGGCCTTCTATTTATCTCAGTCTAGCCACTAGAAAGTTATGGGATGTGAGTTTGCAGAAGAGTTGGGGGAGGATTAACTAAATTGTTTAAGTCTTGCCGACCTTTTGAGTCTACATTAGCGAGAATGTCAAGTTCAACCTCTGTGGAAGAAGGGCACTTCCTTCAGACCTTCCACCCATGTGACCAAGGGCTCATACCCATGGCATTAATAAAATCTCGGATAAAAGTTGAGTGTAGCCGTTGAACCTCGATATGGTTCCATATGACCCAGGGTTGGAAACTCCTCCCTAATCCCGAAAGGAGTGAAACTCCTCCAACTTCGAAACTCTAGGAATTCAGAGCTCTTGGACATATGACTTCACAACCCTCAAAAAAGGTCGAATGTTGGAGTCATGAAGTTAATCTGGATGATTGAGAGTAGAGGGACGCTTGTCCACAGATCAATGGCTATCTGGAGGTTCGGCTATTCGACGGTATCAAAGTGTAAACACCAAAACATGTAATTTTCCCCAAAGCTATGCAAGTCAAATTAAATCATGGTCATGAACGCTAGGTGCACGTGGTGATAGATCAGGCGTGGTTCAGAGTTCAGAGCTCCAGGAGGAAGTTGGAAGTTACATGCCAAATTCTCGAATGTCGAATTTATGAAGTGACATGGACTTTCGATCCGCAGATCCCTCAGGATTCCTCTCGATCATCGATCTAAAAACTCCATTGAGAACCCCTCTTAACTTCCCAACCAACCAGGACATGTCGTGGAGAAACACATTCTCCCCCCCCCCCCTCTTATNTTCGTTGGATGAGAGGATGTGTGGCAAGAGATTCGATAGTATGGAGTCTTAGTACTCCAGAGGAACTTGGAAAAGAGTCTTCAAAGTGTGAAGACTCGCGAAGTCACAAACGGTGGAGTAAATCTCAACTATTGACAAGTAGAGGACACGTGGCGTGAGATCCTATAGTCCGGAAACTTATAACTCTGGGGGATTTGAGATGATAAACTATGAGACCCGGAGTTGCAAAGCAACGGGAGCTGTGAATCCAGGGATCTACGTGGATAGATCTCAACTATGATATCTGAAGGACATTAGAAGGTTTTTTTGGGGGGGTTGGCGTGGCTCACTGACGTCATCTAGGGTGATGTGGACCTACAACTAAGGTGCCACATCTCACCAGGATATGGACGTTTTGCAGACCCCTTATGCCTATTAGAGCATGACATGTGTCACCCCATGATGAGGGCATGTGTCACCCCTGGCCCTTGCTACGTGTCAACCTCTGGTATGTGCCCTCCTAGCCAACGTGGTTGGTGATGTGACCGGGACTCTAGGAGTCTGGGACTTCGGGACTCCGGAGGATTTGGGGTGTAGTATCGTAGAGGGACCGAAAGGCCTGAAGGCCAGAGCCACGTGGTAAGCTTACAAGACTTCAAAAGTTCAGAGCTCCGTAAGGTATCGTGTGTAGATAAAAGGGGCGCTCCACCCTGAAGCATCGAAAACTGAGTTATCCTTAGGCATATGCCCCAATGAGGAGGAAGATTCTTTGTTGGATTTAATGGGGGATGGATCTCCACCATGGATACAAGAGCGTTGGGAGCTCTGGGACATCAGGGAATTATGGATGGTACATATGGGATGGACCCATGTGGATGCCACATCGCTCTTGACTAATAGAACCCGAAGAGCTTCAAGAGGCAATAACTTGTAAACCAGAACTCAGATTTCAATGTGGTGACGACTGTTGGAAAGCTCGTGGTGAGTAGGAGCGGATGAAGATCTCAGAGTTAGGATTTGAGATAGTTAAGGAAAACAAAAGTATGATGCCCCTCCCCTTGAAAGAGTATTTAGGGTTCATGTGTGTTACAAATTGGTATCATATAATGGAAACAACACTTGGCCTTCTTGGGCCCATGCACGAGTTGCATAAAAATATTATTAGATAACTTTAAGGGGTAACACCTTACCTTACCTCCCTTCTATAAGAAACTTGTATGAATCTCTACTGAAGAGAGGAATGAAACCTTCAACTATTGATAGATATTTTGGAAATCTGCACTGTATGATTGCTAATGTTTCCAAATAAAGAACCTGACTTCACTTTGCAATTATAAATGTGTTTTTCATCAATTGGTAGATCATTAACTAACAGAAAATGTTTTATCAGCACTCAAGCAGTCAGTGAATAGCAGGAAAACTATAGCATAAAGGATGGTAACACACCATGAGTTGGGGGAAATCTCCCACAATAGAGAGGAAGAATCTAATGAAAGGAGGGTGGTGGAAACCCCTCCAGACTTGGCCGACACTGTAAGAATCCTCATGGTATAATTACAGAGTTGTAATGCTGACAAGAGAAGCATACTGAAATGAATGCAGTCTTACTGCAAAGTCTATCATACATACAAAATCATGGTCCTGAAAGTGGCCACACCAGGAGGAGCACCTCCAAGAAGGCCCAACATGGAGCCAAGAGAAATTCACCAGAATATTCCTCTGAGGACACTGACAACTCCAAGGAATATTCTAGTGGAAAAACTTATTCCCATTCCTAGACGAGAAGAAAGAAGAGGAAACATTCCAAGATTCATGACCCCGAAGAATTCAATAAAGCTAAACCACCCACCTTCGATGGAGAGATTAAGAAGGGGAAAGAAGAAGAAGTTTGGCTACTCGACTTGAAGAAGTACTCCATAGTCCATGACTACTCTGAAAACTTGAAGGCTCAGATATCCATTTTCAACCTGAATGGGAAAGATTCCATTTGGTGGGAGGACCTTAGGAATGTGAAAGGAATCCATCAGAAGGACTTGTGATGGAAAAAATTTGAGAAATACTTCAAGAAGAAGTATCTATCAGGAAAGTAATTTGATGGGAAGACCAAGGAGTTCTATGAACTCAAGCTGGGAAAACTAACCATAGATGAATATATCAACAAATTTCTTGAGATGATGAGGTATGTTCCCTACATAAAGGATGAAAAAGTAAAGATGCAACTATTTATTAGTGGATTACCTCAATCCTACTAGGACAGAATTGAGTTTTATAAGACAAAGAGTTTAGAATATGTTATTTGAAAGGCAAGGTATTGCTATGAGAAATTCAATAGTAAGACAGAACCCCATGAAGACTGGAAGAAGAGAAACAATTCGAGATTCAAGAAGAATGGGTTTAAACCTTCAAGATTTAAGAACCATGGGAAAATAGTTGGGATGAGCCTTCATACCAGAAGTGTGTATCAGCAAAATTTCCCATCCCAGAGTGGAAATAAACCATTCAGAGCAGTCCCAAGTAAAATTGATAACACAAAGAGAGAACCCTTGAAATGTTGGGCTTGTGGAGAAGAAAATATGTTGAGGGACTGTCTGCATAGGAAACAGAACAATAGGAGGGTATACAACGTCTAAGAGGTGACCACAGTCAATGATGTGGCTAGGAGCATGCCACAAATTTATGCAGCCTTGGATGATAGACAAGCTGACCACCAAGATTCAGTGGCGGAGATGGAAGGTACGATTGCCAACCATCTTGTTTCCATTTTAATTGAACCTTGTTCTAATTTGAGCTATGTTTCCCCTCAAATTATTGAGAAATGTAAATTGCAACAAGTTAAACATGTTAAATCATGGCTGGTACAACTAGCCACTGGAACCAAAAGAAAAGTAATTGAGGTCATACCAACATGCCAATTCGTTATAAGTGGATTTCCCACCCAAGCGACCCTAAACATACTTTCTTTAGGATCTTATGACCTGTTGATTGGAATGGACTGGTTGGATGTCCATAAAACTAATTTGGACTTTTACATTAAAACTTTGGAGTGTGAATATGGAGAAGGAAGAAGGATAACCCTACAAGGGATTCGAAAGCAAGTCTCAATGAGAAAAATATCATCCCTCCAAGTGAAGAAGTATTGCAGAAAGGGATGTCCCTTGTATGCAATACAAGTGTTGAACTTTGTTGATAACAGTCAACCCGGCCTAAAGGACCATCCCATATTAAGAGAATATAAAGATGTATTCCCAGGAGAGGTGTCAGGTCTAACTACAAGTAGGGATATTGACTTTTCAATAAAACTTGTACCAGGAGCAGTGTCAATGTCTAAAACACCCTAAAGAATGAGTACACCAGAGCTAGTTGAGCTCAAGCTACAACTAAAGGAGATGTGGGGAAAAGGATACACTCGTCCTAGTATGTCTCCATGGGGAGAACCATCCTTGTTTGTGAAAAAGAAGGATGGCATGCTCAGATTGTGCATAGATTATCGACAACTAAATAAGATGGCCATCAAGAACAAGTATCTCTTACCAAGGATCGATGACTTGTTTGACCAATTAAGGGGTGCTACAATCTTCTCCAAGATTGAATTGAGGTTTGGATACCATCAGGTCTGAATTAAATATGAGTGCATCCACAATACATCCTTTAGGACAAGATATGGTCACTATGAATTTTTGGTGGTCCCATTTGGGCTTACCAACACACCATCCACTTTTATGTGTTTAATGAATACTGTACTCAGAAATTTCTTGGATAGGTTTGTGTTGGTTTTCATTGATGATATTCTAATCTATTCCAAGAATAGAGAAGAGCATGAAGAACATCTCAAGCTAGTACTTCAAGTACTAAGAGAACATCAGCTCTATTCTAAGCTTAGTAAGTGTAACTTTTTCCAGAAACAAGTCCATTACTTAGGCCATGTTATTTCTGAGGAAAGAGTGGCAGTTGATCCTAACAAGATTAAATCCATCATGGATTAGCCTATCCCAAAGGATGTATCTGATATTATATCCTTTATGGTCCTAGCAGGATACTATAGGAGGTTCATAAAGTGATTCTCCAAGATTGGTTTCCTAATCACCTCCCTTCAGAAAAAAGGGGGTTAAATTCTTTTGGACATCGAAATGTGAAGAAAGATTTCAAGAGATGAAATACCTTCTAACCAATGCACATGTGCTGAATATTGCAAACCCAAACAAGGACTTCCTTGTGTGTACAGATGCCTAGAAGGAAGGGATTGGAGGATTCCTTACGCAAGAAGGACATGTGATTTGCTACGAATCCAGAAAATTGAATGAGCATGAAGTCAATTATATGACCCACGATGTGGAATTGGCTACCATAGTGCATGCTTTAAAAAAGTGGAGGAATTACCTCTTAGGTAGAAGATTTGTTCTTATGACAGACCATAGTGGGTTGAGATATTTGTTTGACCAACCATAACTCAACGTGAGACAAGCTAGGTGGATGGTTCTCCTTAGTGAGTTTGATTTTGAAATCAAACATATCAAAGGAAAGGAGAATAGGGTGCTTCATTCCCTTAGTAGAAGTATGAAAGTGGTTTATTTGGCAGTTGTAAGTGCCAATGAATCAGACATCAAAGAGAGAGTCAAAAGTGCACATGAAACAGATGCATTTTTCAAGACTGTGAAATAATACCTAAAGCAAGAGACCACATGAATGAAGTATGAAGGCTATCAGATGTTTAATGATGGCATGCTAACTTACAAGGGCAGATTGTATATTTTGAATTGTGACGACTTGAAGAGGTTCATAATGGATGAACTACACAAAAGACCATATACTAGTCATTATGGTTATCAGAAAATGATCACGGCCACTAGAAAACTATTTTATTGGTCCGAACTGAAAAAGGACATAGATGATTATTTATCTAAGTGTCTAGAATGTCAGCAATTCAAGGCAGAGCACCGACACCCAGAAGGGTTGTTGCAGACCCTACCAATTCTCGAATGGAAATGGGAAACCATCTCCATGGATTTCATCACAGGATTTCCAAAATCAACCAAACCAAACGATGCCATCATGGTAGTTGTGGACAAACTGAGCAAGGCTTCTCACTTCATACCCATCAAGTCAACTTTCAAGGTAATAGATATTTCCAGTATTTTCATGAAAGAGATATTTAGATTGCATGGCATGCCTAAGGAAATTATATTCAACAGAGATACAAAATTTACTTCAAACTTTTGGAAATCGTTGTTTGTTGGTTTTGAAACAAAATTTCTCTTTAGTACAGCCTGTCACCCTCAAACTGATGGGAAAATAAAGAGGTTAAAACAAGTGTTAGATGACATGATAAGGATGCATATAATGCATCAACCCGAGAAGTGGTAAGACTACCTACCACTGGTAGAATTTTCCTACAACAATGGCTATCGAGATTCATTAAAAATGATCCCTTTTGAAGCCCTCTATGGAAGACAATGCAACATTCCAATCAGTTGGAACAACCTAGTAGACAGAGTTACAATCAGGCCAGATATGATAAAGGAAATGGAATAACAAGTAATTCAGATCAAATAGAATCTGGAAATAGCCCAGGATAGACAAAAGAGCTATGAAGACAGGAAAAGGACTCCTAGAGAGTTCAAAGAAGGGGATCATGTGTATCTCTGAGTTAGAGCCAGGAAAATCTCTTTGAGGATGGGAGCTTGTGCCAATATGGCACCTCGGTATTGTGGAACCTTTGAAATTTTGGATAGAGTGGGACTTGTAGCCTATATGCTAGCACTTCCTCCCACCATGAAGGCACATAATGTTTTCCATGTTTCGTTATTAAAGAAATATGTACATGATTCTAATCATATTTTTGACTGGTCTGTGATTCATGTGGAACTAGAGGGAGAATTCCTGCCAAAACCTTAATTCATAATAGACAGGAAGGAAACCCCACTGAAGAACAGAACCATTGAACATGTCAAGTTGCAGTGGAAACACTTTGGCCTAGATGAGGCTACATGGGAAATGGAGGATTCCATGAAACATGCATATCCATTCTTGTTTACTTATGTACATACATAGCACATCGACAGATAGAACATCGAGGATGATGTTCCTTTAAGGGGGGGAGGATTGTAATACCCTTGTTTACCCTAGTTTGTAAATATAACTATAACTATCCAAGAGACTATGGCGGACTAGATATGTGTGAATGTTTGATTTGATGAACCCTTGTATAAAAGGGTCAATGTATGTATTTTATGTTATTAATAGAAATTGGATATGTGTTGCACAAGTGATGAAAGGGGGGAGTTTTCCAAGATATACCATGGATGCTATGAGAGATATGGTGAGGAAAACCAAGAATGATTGAGATGACCCTCACCAAACCAGTACTTATTGGATGTAATTTCTCAACAGTCCTCTGACCCAGAAATGAATTACCAATCAGGTTGGTAGTTGGAAGGCCCTCCTCAAGAGTTAATGAGGAGATGGGGTAGAGTACCCATCTGTAAGGCTTCTAGTCCTGACCATGAGTTGGGGATTTGGACCCACACAACCTTGTTGAGGAAGGAAAGAAAGAAAGTAATTCAGGGGATAGAGGTAGATCTACAAGAAATCAGATTGGAGGAAACGATCTTGAGAAGAGAATAGAAGAGAGCGTTGTTCAACTTGAGAGTTGAGAGGGAAACTCAGAAGAAAACTCGTTTTGGGCACAAGAATCCATGGGAATGATTTTTGCTACAAGCTGATAAACAAGGTTGATGAGTGGTTGTGGAAGTACTCGTGCAGAGCTCCTTGATTGGTATAGAGAAAACCGATTGCCAATATCATGTGGGGGGAGGAGAGTAACCTATGTCCCTGATTGTCATTGAGCAAGGAGAAAGAGTCTCTCTCATAGCTTTGTGGTCTAGCTCAAAGCTGGCCAACGGCAAATCCATCAGGAGTGGTTGTGCCTATGGTTGGGAGGAAAGGGCACCCCTTTCAGTAGTCGCTTCATGTTTTCTAGTTTTGATAAGTATTTTCATATTTTGTGTAATACAATGGATGTGGTGATTGAATGTTTGTGTTTATGGTTAAGTTTTACAGTGTTTGATCAGTTATTAGAAATGCTCATTTGCTTATGTGAACTGATATATTTGCATGGCCTTATATTTACCTCAGTATAGCTACTAGAGAGTTGTGGGATGTGAGTCTGTAGAAGAGTTGGGGGAGGATTAACTGAAACGTTTAAGTCCTGTTGACCTTTTGATTCTACCTTAGCGGGAATGTCAAGTTCAACCTTTGTGGAAGAAGGGTGATTCCTTTAGACCTTCCACCCATGTGACTGAGGGCTCATACCCATGGACTTAATCAAATCTTGGCTAAAAGTTGAGTGTAGCCCCTGAACCTCGATATGGTTCCATATGATCCAGGTTTGGAAACTCCTCGCTAAGCCAGAGAGGAGTGAAACTACTCTAGCTTCGAAACTCTAGGAATTTGGAGCTACGGGACATATGACTTCACAACCCTTAAAAATGACTGAATGTCAGAGTCATGAAGTTAATCTGTACAGTTGAGAGTAGAGGGACGTGTGTCCACAGATCAACAGCTATCCGGAGGTTCGGCTATTC
>SNQJ01S0012375.1:88281-100837 GCA_010110895.2 Picea sitchensis | reverse complement strand
CCTCAACAAATATCATTCTGTCAACATAAACAAGTGCATCAACCATGCACCAACCTGTGCCAAACAACCTGTAATCAACTTGTACCATAAACAAGTTCATCCAACCATGTACCAAGTATATACCAATCATGTGTCAAATACTCATCAACAATGACTCATCAATATGTACCAACATTGTCGACTAGCCACCTCATGTATGTGCCAACTCATCAACTGCTTGTCTCAACCATGACTAGTTTTGGATTAGTCAACAACCCCAACTTGAAATAATCATAACTTTGTACCTGTAATGAATAAGGATATGAAACTAATACACAACGTACTTTAGTGTGTTTTATGAAATTTCTCCAGGTGGCACCACTTGGAACCTCTCAGAAAAGGTGTTATAGCAAAAATGGCATGCCTTGTTGAATTCTGGATTATTCTAGAGAGCGACCTTGTAGAGCGTGGCCCGCACAAAATTTTCATTGAATTGATCCAAAACTATTACACAACATACTAAATCTTATACCCTAATGATAACATTTTTCCTCACTGAATTTTTTATCTGTTATGAAGAAGTTATGACGTTTTTACCCGAAACACCTGCTTTTGACTAGTTTCAGGACTAGCCACAAACCCTATTTTCCACAGAGTGTAACTCCCAAACTACAACGACCCACAAGATAATTTTTTTACCAAAGATACTTGGGTATGTTTTCTCAATGTCATAGCAATTTCAGGGTCTGAATCATTATAGAAAAAAAATTATAGTGAAAATGGTGAGATGACCTATAAATAACATACCTTAGAAAGCATCATAAAAAAAATTTATCCTCCCTTCAATTTTGGCCCTCTTTTCTTCACCTTCCTTATGAAATTCGGCTTAGATATCCTTGGTTACCTCAATCACCTATATATCTTCAATATTATCAAGTGTTCCACACCAAAAATGCTCAAGAATCTCTCACAAGAAGCTCTCCATCAATACTCCAAAAGATTTTCTCACAAGAAGCTCTCCATTGATCCACAAAAAGGATGATATACAAGAGACCATTGCTATCTTATTTATATTTCCATCCTCTAGGTCACTTAACCCATTTTTAAGTCACTTAACCCATTTCTAGGTCACTTAACCTATTTTCCTTATTTTAGGGTTAACCACTTTCCATAAATAGAAATTTGTCCAATATTTTATCATTTAAATATTCCTTCTTGATTTTCTCATCTTACTTTATCANATACTGGGAACCCAATTCAAACATTTATGGATGTCGATGTGGCTTTCAAGAGACTAGGATTATGATCGTAAGGAAATTTTTGGTTAGTCTATATTTATGGGAGGGACTAGTGAAAGATATGATAATTGAAATATGTCTTATCTATCATTATAAAGTTCTATATAATCAACCATTCCCTTCAATTGTGCTATGTGCCATTGGTATTAATGCTTGGCAATATAATTTGGTTTAAAGTTTCTTAGGAATGTTTGGGTTAAAAATGGTGACTATGTTGTAGAGGTGGGAGAATATAGTGTTCTTGAAGATTTGATCTATCATTCTATTTTCACCGCATAGGAGTCGAAGGATGTGGGGTTCTCAATGTAAATAAAAATAAGAAGCCACGTATTTATATGCCTTATTCATCCTCAAAAGGTGATCTTGGTTTAAGCGCCTCTACTCATATAGAAGAGGGACGATTTCCTTGGGTAGGGTTTCTACTTATACTATTAGAAATGGAATTTTGACTAAGGATTTTACTTCCTTTGTGGGTATTGAAGGATTTTGGAAGGAAATCTTGACCTTATAATTACCATCTTGTTAAGATATCATATGGTCCCATTTTTTACAGATATACATTTATAATGGTGATTGGTGTTGATTTTAGGGATAACACCTTATTTTTATTTGTTGTAAAATCCTATGAAGCCTTTCTGTCTGCCAAAACGTTTTTTATATCCTCTAGATATTTTGGGGTAGCTTCAACTCTAAATAGATGTGCATCTGAAAAGTTGTCATCTATGCCTATCGGGTCGTCTCCTGTTTCGATTCGAGATAGATGGTCGAGTCAGACATTCTTTTTCCCCGGTCAGATGATTATGTCAAGTTCAAATTCCTTGAATAAGAGCAACCAGCGGTAGATATTTCCTTGGTGGACCAGTTTATTTACTAGGTACTTTAATGTCTGATGATCTATAAAGAAGGTGAAAGAGTTGGCGAGTAGGTAGTGTTGAAAATGTTTTAGCGTGAATATCATCGAAAAAGCTTCCCTTTCTATGGTCGAATAGTTCCTTCCTTCTTTGTTTAGTTTCCAACTAGCATTCACATTTGGATGGTCGACTATGTTATCGTATGGTTGTGCTAGAAAAGATACAAAAAAAACGTTCGAAGTGTCAACATGGATGTGAAACCTTCTCGACCAGTCAGGAAATTTTAATATGGGTGCTTCAACTACTTTCTTATTTAAGAATTCGAATGATTCTTCGTAGTTTTGACTCCATATGAACTCGATTTATTTATGGAAAATTTCATCCATTGGGAACGTGATATATGAATAATGGCGTATAAATTTTCTGTAGTATCTCGTGTGTCCCAAGAATATTTTAATTTGTTTCTAATTTACTGGAGGCGTCAAGTCGAGTATAATTTTGATTTTTTCCATGTTGACTTTTACACCGTCTTTGAATACCACATGTCATAAAAAAATTCCAATTGGTGTATCAAAGATGCACTTCTTAATGTTGAGAGATAGTTGGATTTGCCTGCATCGTTCAAGCATCAGTCTGAGCCATTGAATATGGTTTTTGAATAAGTTGTATATCGTTGAGTCATCAAAGTAAACAACCATCTTTTTGTATATATACTATTGAAATTCCTTGACTACTATTCTTGAGAAAATTGTTGGGGCATTCTTTAGTCCAAATGACACTACCTTGTAGGAGAAAGAGCCAAATTCCAAGACAAATTTCATATTTGGTTGATCTTATTTGGTGATTGGTACCTAATTATATCCTGACAATCCGTCCATAAATGAATAACATTCATGTCTTGTGACTTCATTAATGATTTCGTTAACAAACAGAGTGGGAAACGAGTCTGTTAAAGTTAGTTTTTTAACACCTCTGAAGTTGACGCAAATTCTTAACCTTTTAAGGTCGTGCTTCTTTGGTTGAACCACCATGGGACTTCCCCATCCATATTTTTTGATTGGACATATGATCCCTGCTCATAAAATTCCTTTGATTTCCTTCTGAACAATGGGCTTGTATTTCTGGGATAATTTGTAAGGTCGATTTTAGATTGGTTTTTCTCCTGGAATGAGTTCAATTTTCATCTCTCTTGTTTCTTCTACTAGTCCTTTTATATATTTATAGTCTCATGAAAACACATCTTGGTATTCCTTGAGTAAGTCTACTATGTTAGTTTTTTCCTTCTCTATCCAATAATAACCTTCTCGTCCCATTTTTTGTTGATAATCGTTCGATATGTTGAATTATTTAGTTTTGATCTCAACATCCATCCACTCTAGTGGTTTTTCTTCGTCGAGATAACGTTCCCTTAGTGAAGCTCTTTTGGAAGTCAGGTTGTTCATGGTCTTATTTTTCCTTAGTAGTTATCTTTAGTACCGATTTTACATTTTTTTGAAATGTCGGGTGATCACTTTTCCATCCGATCCTATGGCCTAGACAACTTATATTCTCCATGTCGATTCTTCGTGTTGTCGTAGTTCCATTATTTTTTTTCAAATTAAGGTTACAAGTCGATCTCGATCCTTGATCAACCATTATCTTCCCCTTTTTCCTTTTGTGTATCTGGAGACAATTTTTCTAAAAACAAATTGATCTATTGCACTGCTTCTTTTAAATGTTCCTCTTCTGGGGTAAATTTTAAGACTTCAATAAAATTTTCTTTGATGTCAAACCAATTTAGCGTATGGCCAAAAGCTTCTTTGATCATGTATCATTTGTTTGGTATTTTGTCTAATGTGCTTGGAAACATCTGAGGCCAAACCCTTTCATCTATGTATCCTATTTAACGCCATTCATTCTCGCAATGGTGAATATTCTTGACTGGGTCATATCCGACTTTGGAAATAGGGTTGTCAGCAGCTTTGGCTAGTTTATTCTCTATGAATCCCTCTATAAACTACAATGATACATTTTTCCATGTTTGCAGTCTTGGGGAATGTGTTTCCCACCACCTTGTTTCCTATCCCATAAAGGTTTCTACCAAGCTTTGAGTTCTTTCTTGTTCTTCGACAGATTTAGAAACTTCCTCAACATGCGTCGATGGAACATTTCGTTCGTTGTAACGCAATTTTTTTTTTACTGTTATGTCGGTTGAAATAAGAGTAGGTGTTTGTCAGAGTATTTTTTTATAAACTATAGGTACTTATTGAATTGAATAACATGTTCTAGAATGTGTAATTTGGATGGCTTCAATGGTCCAACAATATTTTGAGTGCACTTCATAATTTTCAATCTTCCAGTTGTATAATGTTGAGTCAAAGTTATGTTCGACCAACAAGGGAGATTTGACTAATATTTATCCTCGTGCATTTGGTTCAACATAATCTCTGTGTTCATTGACTATTTGGTATAGACATCACGCTTCTTGATCTTCGTCCAATGACTCACTCCAAGGTTTCCATTCACTAAGATCTAGAGGAATTATTATTTTTCTTCAATTCCCTTTTAACTTGATTCTATCATTTTCAAGGGATATATTTTCTTTCATCTATTGTCCCCATGGTCGACCAACAAGTGTTGCACACATTGGCATTCCATAGACTAATTCTATTACTTTGAAGTTGATTGACATCGGTATACCCATTATATAAGTTTCAACATTTCTAAGTATACCAACAAGCTCTATTAATCTTTGATCTACTAACTTTAGGTAATTTAGTGTTGGAGCCAGTGAGGGTTGTCCCAAACGTATCCATGTATCTCAAGGTAGGATATTTACTTGTGATCCAAAGTTGACGACTTCCTAGTTAATCGACACCCTATGAATTTCTAAGTCGACTCGTGGGTCATAATATTTATTTTTATAGGAGAGTTTTTTGACGACTTTGAATGGTCTTTTCCCTTATTTATACTCTCTTAGTATATTATTAAGAAGATCTAGCAATTGACCAAATGAATTCTTTTCTTTTAAGAGTTGTAAGAATTCTTGTACCATATCTTTGTTTTGTCTTCCTCTGTTTCGTTGGTCTTCATTATAATTTCTGAAGAATTTAAGTGCTTCCTCATAATTTGTTCTTCTTTATCTGGATTTGGAAACTGATTAGATTTCTCTGTCTGTCGATCATGTAGGGGGATATTATCCTGTCCCGCGCTCGATCTAGTGACAACATGTAAGTTCTTTGAATTTAACACTTCTTCTTTTGAGACTGCATGTAGGAGGTTTAAATTCCTTTTAGTCATGATCTTGTCAAGTACTATTGGACAATCTTCGAGTGAGTGATCACCAACGCCACAAAATTTACAAAATTTCAAGTCAACCCTAACTTTTATTGGATATTTAGGGTTAATGTGGTCATCTTTCTAGCAGTTGTAACAGTACGGTGGGCCTCGACTACGACCCTGACTTTGGAATATGTCTCGACCTCAACCAAGGCCTCTACCATAATAATCATTTCTTCTCACGTAGTCATGTTGGCATCCATTTCGCATTTTTATCCTATCTTTATAAGCTGCCTACACAAGTGTTTTGGAACCCTTGATTCTCATCGCAATCTTTTGAATAACACGACACTTTTATCTTGCGCATTTTCACACCTGCCTTTTGTTCTCGTTTTCATGACTACAAGCGTAAAAACCTTGAGTGTAAAGTCATGTCGATAGCATTAAAATCGTCACTGGATTATTATGGTTACTCTTGTCTATGTGTTCATTACACTTCTAATTCAATAATGGTCACACAGTTGGCAAGACACCAAATCTTTACTCACTTTGCATTTTTTTAATATGACTTCATTCTATAAGTTTGCGATGCAAAGGTATTATAGTGATTGTGATGGATTCCTTGATACAATGGTGGTTTGATGTTCTATTGTCTTTGGTCAAAGTCTTTGGTGTAATGGTTTCATACAACGCATACATTCTATGATTGAATCCTTGGTGCTATATTCGAAATATTGTTTTGTTTTAAATCATGCAAACACTATTGTTGTGCAAATATTCGACTTATCATAGTTTTCAATAGTTGTTTGAGTCGCATTACTTTTAACACACACCACTACTGACTTGAATCACCATAGCACCGTCGATTGTACATTCCGATATGAATATTTTGCATGTGATTGTTTCGTTCCACCACCCTCTCACGCTCAAGCATTAATGCCTTCCTTGTATCTCGAGTTACCTCTGTTGGTTTTGGGGAAATCCCTGAGCTTTCAATCCTGCATATACCCTGTCCAAACCCTTGTCCCTTTACCCGGCTCACTGTGTGCTCTCTCCTATGGCACATGTGGTGCGCATAGAACCTAATGGTAGTCAAACGCTCCTGCTATTTGACAATGCTCGTGAAGACCTAGAGAATAGTGGCTGTCTAGTTTTTATCCAAAAATTTGAGGGTTTCAACCCTATGGTCGCCCAACAATTCGCCCTCACGTTTGATAGATGCAGGGCTAAGGTCGAAGATATCCAACTCGAGCTAAATGAGGAATTCCTCAGCTCAGCTATAAGCTTACCAGTTAAAGGGCAGAGGTGGTTTAAGAATTCAAAAGTGGACGAGGTGCCATGGCTGCTCCTATTCACATCGAGGAAGATTGTTAGTTGTGATAGAGGTATGTCTGTCACTGCCCTTAAGACCAGCTGGCATGATCTATTAGCAATTGTTAAGCAATTCGTGACTTGCGAAGGTCATTATGGTTTGGTGTTTCTTTATCATCTCAGGTTGCTTATGAATTTTATAGACTACCCTCTGAATATGCCTCACTATCTCCTACGCAGTCTGTGCAAAATGTCCAAACGATTTAAGCATGAGAAGGCCGATAGCAGCCTTTTCCATCACTACTTGATCAAAATCATTATCATTCATCATTTGAGCCTTAGTGGTGACTGTTGGGAAGCCTTCCTATCAAGGAATGGCTTTGCCACTCCCGAGTGTGTTCAAGTAGACAAGGTTGTGGTCACTAAAACCCTGGTTGTGCCTACCGTGCCATCTCCTACCCTTCTACCCCCTGTTAAACCCTCAAACTGCCCCAAATTTGACCTACCCGATACCATGGCTGACCCGTGTGCTAAAGACAATACTAAGACCGTCAAGAGGCCTATAAGGAGGAAAGGCAAAGGTGATACTGGTTTCAATAGTAAGGGAAAGAAGAATGTGCGATGGATATCTAGATGTGCCCGGAACAAGCCCAAACAAAACGTTGACCAGAAGCCTATTGTTTTGAGCAAGGATTCGGACTCTGAGATTGAACGCTTCTTGGCCGAGGAATACCCTTACTCTCATCGCATCTGTTCTGTGAAACCCTATGACTATGTTTCCAACCTACCCCCGTGCCTAAAAAATGACCCTAACTTCCCGAGAATTAAGCTTCATAGTGGAACTCCTGGTAACTTGAAAGAGCCCTTGCCTATAATGCCAAGGCCCGATCAATCACCGTGTACTCTGTTGACACTCAGAACTGAAATGGGTTGTAGCAAATCAATCCCGACGCAACCTTGAACCACTTTGGATTGGAAGCTGCCCTCCTCCAACCCGAGAGGGATCTCTTGAAAAATGTCACAATATGAGATTAAGTAAGCATGAAAAAGGTGGGCAGATTTATGGGTAAATGATGGTCTTGGATTTTTAGAGTTTGGGGGTTAAACTAGGGAAATGATCCATTGGGCATGGAGTCAAATGAAAACCAAAAAAGGAGATAATGGTAGTGATCAAATAACTTGCGGAAAGTGAGGCAAAGTAAGTCTATTCTTTCAGCGATTTGATAAATCGTGGTGTGGTAGCAGAAAAAGGAAAGGAAAGGCCGACGTAGCAGAGAATATATGTAGAATTCTAAAAATGTAGATTGGTCTTACACCCGCTGATAGCTGGTGCAGAGGAAAGACAATAAACAATTACAGAAAACCATAATCCATTCATTATAGTGGTCATACTAAAGTATAACGAAGTACATCAGTTAGAAGAAAACGAAATTGAAATGCGGTCGTGACGGAATAAGGAAGAAATAAACAATATGGTAAAGACAATATCCACTGTGAGTAAGGAACATATAAATGAAGTCCAAACAAATTTAACACAGCTGAAAAAAGAAGAACATACTGAAAGAAATCGACCGTGATGAATCTCACAGTCACAAGTAAGAAATCATCTTTATTTCTCCAATCTGGTTTACAAAATAATTCGGCATACAAAGAACCCCTCTTCACAAGAGGTTTATTCCCCAGCGCGCCCTGCGCCCCCTTTTTTCTTTCTGTTACCTCCACACTTATTTAAAAGAAAAATATAAAAACAACCTCTTTGCATTCCGGGGAATATAAAACGATTTGTCTTCTCCAGACTGTGCAACCGCTGGATGCACTGCTGTTACTAATCTTTTAACCGTTTGTTAATTGCTTTGACACCTCTTCCTTGACACTCGGAGGCTGCGGTTTCGCTTTTATGATTTTTTTTTATTTTTTTTGAGATTCAACCAGACTATAGCTTTTGCAAACATTTAAATAGCCACCAATATACACCGGATGCAATAGTCCAAATGCAAATATATCTTCAACAATTCCTAATAGTGTAGAAGGAGAATCAGAGCTTCACTATTGTTACCCTTTGCCAAGATGGAAAAAAATTTCATTCCCAAACCAAGTGCTCTTGAGAATATGTGTATGCAGGATGAAACACGATACAGGATACTCATGAAAATGCACTGGATCAAGACCACTGGAAAACTAAAACTGAGCTCAAGATTATTTACAAGGAAGAGTTTCAGACTTCACCAAATCTAAATAAAACAGATGTAAAACCCAAAAGGACGTTGCCTCGATTTGCTCTGATACCATTTCGAGAAGCCTAGTTGAACGACCAAAACTACAGAGCAAAGTACAACTGCAAACATGTGCTGCAAAAGGTTTTCAGAAATTTGCGAACTCAGTGATTGGCAAGCCATCTCACTAAGCCAATGCCGAGACAAGCTTGTGATGAAAAAATCGATCAAGCACGCATGTTGAAATCATTCATATCTAGTCTTCCCACTCCATTCTGCACCGCTCAGCTCTCAACACATTCCCTGGTTATATATACACGTTTCTTTGCAATGTATGAGGAATTAGTTGTCTGATTGCTCTTCTGAGGAAGAGCCAACATAGGAACCCTGAGGCTGAGGCTTTCCAGTGTTGAATTCCATCCATAGTGTTTCATAAAAGCACCGACAGATGGATGAGAAAGCACTTGCAGCTGATGACACTGCGGGACGACTAGCTCTTGTTTGGAGGTTTCGTTGAGGAAACCCGGAGGCAAGTTCTCTTCGCTATTCGTTTCCCCTTTCGAAGAAGGTGGAAAAATAACCCATATGAAGGAATATCTACTCGCTTTTAGTCCAAGAGCAATCTCATGAATTTGTTCTTTTGAAAGAATCGTGAGGCTTCCGAAAGAAACGTACACGACACTTGCGGGTTCCTTCGTATTCAGCCGATCATGCAGTTTATGGTTTTCCACAAGTGTGCTCCACAGTCTGTGTCTTTGGGGAAGGAAAAGGTGGGCGAGAAGATGAAAATGGTAGAGTGGATACTAAGGAAGAAGTTTCTACAATAGAGCCGCCACCATCAACATTTCCATTGCGTGGAGATGCACCAACTTGAACGGCTCCGGTCGCATTACTCTGTCTGGGTTTCAGGCTTGCCATTGAAATCGGTGAAGGTCCGACAGCTGGCGTGCAGAACAAGGCATCCATTGCCGCAATTTTTGTTTGAAGGCCGAAAGATGCAGACGACTAATGACCTGTTCGTGATTTATTCCGCCCGTTATAAATTCACCGTTATAAATCCAAGTTTCTCGGCAAAAACACCTCGATTTGGTCACAAAACCGACAAATTCTGTAGCTTTTACGGACCTTAAAGGACAGTTGTCAAAGCTAAAGCATTTAAGCCGCCACCTTTTCTTTCTGTTACCTCTTCCGTCAATTATATGCATCAGTCGCACTCACGATACGTTATATAAAAAGGAATATGAACGATTTGCATTATGGAACTCTGTGACTGCCAGGCACAGAATGTCTATCACAACCTCCTGCATACTTTTAATAAGGGGACGTGTAATATGCTCATCACCTGAAATGTTGTATGAGTTTTGTCCCATTGAAATGGCATGATAATTTGAATTTAGCTGTTGCTTATTGTTTTAACACTGCACTGTTGTAAAAGAAGCTCCTTCACCTCCCAATCAAAATGCTTATTCCACTTTGTAAATCGTTTCCAGCCTGATGCTTTCTTTAATCATTCCAGATAAGCCATGCACAATTGTCCATATCGTAGCTTTGCATACATTTTGTGTTCTTTTGGACCAATACGGCGAAATAGAAATCGTTCTCCAGCTGTAACTGTATTCACAGGCAGATACTTGACACAGACGAATAAAATGACAGAATGCATGGCAGGGAGGTTTCTCATGAAATGTGCAAATATTGTTGGGTCTCCTTGTGCTAGTTCGGTGTATAGAAGCTCGATCCCCGGAACTTTGGTCACATCCAGACTCGAACCCAGGCTCAAGATGTACTCTGATGACACCTTCTATTCTACTTCGTAGGCGTATCTCTTTACATGGACATAATGCCACACATACATTACAAGTAGTAATACTGCAGCAAAAACTAATGGAAGGTATCCCCCTTCGGGGAACTTGTACAGCATTGCTGAGAAGTATGTGAATTCGATTGCTCCAAATACAGTGACGAAGATAACGACCAGCAATAGATGAGTCTGCCATATCATAAGCATTACCAGTGTGAGGAAGGATGAAGTGACGATCATAACCCCAACCACGGCTATGCCATAGGCGTTGCCGATCTTGGTAGTATCTTTGAAAGAAGCAGTGACAATAATGCAGGCCAGCATGAGGATGTAGTTGATTTATGGAATATACACTTGGCCTTCATGTTTAGATGAAGTGTGTACCACTGTAACCCATGTAAAGCATCTCTGGACAGAGAAGAGTATAACTATGATTGCCACAGATATCATAGCCACCATCTCCGGCTGGTTTAATTGTCAACATTTCATATCCCTTGAACTCCTGATATCACTGAGATACAAGGAGTGAGCACACCATCTCCAATAACCATGGAGGTACCGAGGAGGGCTAGTATGAGCAAAATTGTCTTAGCTACATCACTTTTTTCTAAAGCATCTTTTATCTTCAAAGCTCGTTTGAGCTCTTTGCTGGGCACTGCAAGCTTATATGATGAAATCTCTCTATCCTCTGCTTGTTGATTGGGAAAGACACTCACTTTTGCATGGTGGCATATCAAGGAATAAAATGCAAATGTCCCTCCATATCCATTATCATTGGCCCAAAGTACAATAAAAACGTATTTGAGAAGTGGCAAAAGAGTGAGCGAGTAAACTATGAGAGACAGAGCACTAAGAACATCACCTAGATGACTGATACCATTTGTAAAAGTGGAAGAAAACACATAAAGGGGAGAAGTTCCTATATCTCCATAAACGACCCCAATACTCTAAAAAGCCAAATGGAGAATGGAAGTCACTGTGACCAGATTCTTTATGCCTTGGAGACTGGTTATGTGGTGGTATACAATCATCCTTTCTAATGGCTCCTGGAGGTCCATTCTTTGAAGGCAACTGTCCAAAATCAGACAGCTTCGCATTGTATTCCGAATCCAACGGAATATTGGACGTTTTAAAATCCCGATAAATCACTGGTCTTTCAGCAGATTGAAAAACTCCAGATTCTATAAAATATACACAATTTGACCTATTTGTTTCACACAATACCTTAAGAAGACGTAGAACTTTCACTTAAATGGGTTCAACCTTCAAGTCAGTCTTCTCTATTATGTAGCGCTGAGTTAAATCAGAAATTTGTTACAACATCGGCTCCCTCTAGGGATGGTACTTTCTCGTAAAGTGCCAAGAACAGTAGACCAGGTGCCTTCATCCATTGGGTGATCTTACGTGAAAGCTGTAATTCTGAGTTCTCCTGCTAGTGAAATCACCATCAGAAACTTTTAATGGAGTCGCTAGAGCATGTGCAACCAATATTTTCCTATGACCGGCTGCTCAACTAGGCCTTAGGACTATGACAATGTCATTCTCCTAGGGATAGATATCAACTTTGAAATCCCCAGCAACGGCGCCAAAATGTTGACACTCAGAACTGAAATGGGTTGCAGCAAATCAATCCCGAGGCAACCTTGAACCACTTTGGATTGGAAGCTTCCCTCCTCCAACCCGAGAGGGATCTCTTGAAAAATGTCACAATATGAGATTAAGTAAGCGTGAAAAAGGTGGGCAGATTTATGGGTAAATGATGGTCTTGGATTTTTAGAGTTTGGGGGTTAAACCAGGGAAATGATCCATTGGGAATGGAGTCAAATGAAAACCAAAAAAGGAGAT
>SNQJ01S0012375.1:70031-87868 GCA_010110895.2 Picea sitchensis | reverse complement strand
TCCATTGATCCACAAAAAGGATGATCTACAAGAGACCATTGCTATATTATTTATATTTTCATCATCTAGGTCACTTAACCCATTTTTAGGTCACTTAACCCATTTCTAGGTCACTTAACCTATTTTCCTTATTTTAGGGTTAACCACTTTCCATAAATAGAAATTTCTCCAATCTTTTATCATTTAAATATTCCTTCTTGATTTTTTCATCTTACTTTATTATTTCTTGATTTTTTCACTTCTCTTTATTATTTTAATAATCCACCTTGACTTATTGATTAAATAAACCCATTTGAATGGAAGGGCAAAAAGATACTTGAATTTGTTATAAATTGAATATTAAATTGTGATTGGTTATATTAATTGCTTACTATGAGCTATGTGTTATTAATTGGTTATATGTGATTATATTAGTGGGTTAATGTGTGTTATATGCTTCATGTTGAATATTTAATGGTGGTTGGTTATATGTTGTTATACCACAGGTGACTTCCTTGTAAGAAAACAAGAAAACTATCTGGTTCATTGCACAAATTAAAATATTTTGAACGTAGTTATCCTGCGTCATTTTCAGTTGGTTGATTGACTGCTTCATTTATCGATTTTGTTTAATGTATGATAGTTTAAGTTTGGACTTCTGGTGCATTGGATCGTGTCACGATTGAAGGATTAGAATGGTTTATGTTACGCCTTAGTTACAATCGTGCTTGTCACCATGTGGCAACATGATTCCTTATGATTGAGTCATTACACGCATTGACCGATAAGTGCGCCTGATAACTAGGCCTTGGGTCTTATGCTTCCTGATGATGACGGTCACTATTGGAATTGATGTTTTTCACCTTGATCTGTAATGTTTTATTGTGTTGTTTCTCACTCGTCGTGAATATTCTAGTCACTTGTGTCATTGATGTTGGTTGCGTTGGGTTGGTCTGATGATTGTCCTTAGCTTAGTAGGCTTTGTCTTGCTTGTGTCGGGCGAGATGTAGACACCTCCTTGTTTCTCATAACAGTCACCAGCCTTAAGACCTTAAATGGTCAAAATTGATGGGATCCTGGGCTTGAGCATTGCTTATGTGTCTTGGAGGTCCTAACCTTGTAGGGTAGTATGGGTGAGTAGTTGTTCTATTTTTTTCTTATTGGTTTTCATATGTTTCACTTAGCTGCGTGATGTGCTAGTATGCTAGGTCGTTATGTTGTCTATTTCCTGAATTGTGTGTGTTGTGTTCGTCAGCGAGTTGTTGATTGACTATTTTCATTGTTACTTCCTTCTTTAAAATATATATATATATATATATATGAGTGTGTGTGTGTGTGTGTGTGTGTGTGTGTGTGTGACGGGGGTCGTTACATATGGTATGAGAGTTGGTTCGACCCGCAACTTGGGATCACTATGGCTTCCATTGATTAGATACTCTATTATAATATGTTGCTAATTAAATTGATTTGTATTCGTGTAGGTAATCATGGTCAGAGGACGTCGCGGAGGTAGACAACGAGGTGCAGGGGAGGAGGCAATACACTCCTAGTAGCATCCACGCTCAAGGGATCTAACCCCCAGGGAGATGAACAAGTTATCGGGAAGGAATAGATAGTAGTGGGTGATGTGGTCGGGTTGATGAGGTCCTTCCAAAGGATGTCTAAGGAATTGATCATTCGTTTGGATAGAGATGATGTCAGGGCGCCAACACCTCCTGAGGGTCCACTGCATGCCTCGGTTGGTACTGGTAGCATTCATCGCGAACTCGAGAAGGTCAAGTTTCCTGAGTTCTTTGGTGCCCTAGATGGCGTATCCACCGAGGCATGGTTGGAGAATATGGCGATGTGATTTTCACTTCACAACTATACCTCCAACATGAAGGTATGCATGGAATTCTTTCAACAGAAGGGGAGCACTCTTCTATGGTGTAAGATGCTCCTGCCGCAATTGAACATGGTCGTTGAAGATGTGTCATGGGAACTATTTAAGGAATGGTTCCGGGGGAGGTGTCTATATGAGGAATTCATTGAGCATCAGCTCAACGAGTTCAACGCCTTGTGACAGGGCAGCCGTATGGAGCCCGAGTACGAGGCCCATTTCATGGAGCTTCTTCGATATGCTCCCCACCTAAATACCGAGAAACTTAAGGTCAACAAGTTGGTTTTCGGCCTTAATGTCAGCATTCATGCAAAGGTGAGGGTTCTGATGCCTGAAACCTTGCATGATGTTGTCCAGAAGGCCCTCATAGCAGAGGAGGATATTATCAGTGGGGGTGAGAGTAGGACTCTAGTGAGACTAGTGGGATAGGCATCATCTGGTGCGCATCAGCATCAGACACCAGCTAGACATTCACCAAGATATCGTGGCATCCAGAGGGGATCCACTTTCACTACTAACCTCGATGTCCAGCACCTCAGTAGCAGACTCCTTACAAAGGAACACATAACCAACACCAACGTCGACCACGGCAGCAACAGTTTAGGCTTGTTCAGCAGAACAGACCATGGTTCCAGTCTAGTGGGTTGTAAGCTTCTACTTCAGGTACCAAGATTATTGGACCGAAGAAAGGGTGTTGGACATGTGGAGATCCACATTACCAGCGTGACTGCCCAGTAGAGAGGACTAGAGCATCCGGATCCATCGGACCTGCTACCATGGGAGATTTGGGCAAGGCCCATCAAATTCTTGTAGCGGTGAATAACCATCAGGCAGAGCATCAGTCGAATGTGCTCGAGACGTCAGGTACTGTCACTGACCAGACCCTTAGTATTTTGATAGATCCATGTGCTACAGAGAATTTTATTTCTAGTGCAGCGCTAAAAATAACTAAGGTAAGGGCAGTCAAACAGGAATAGTTTAGCTTTGTAGAAATGGATTCGGGAGCCAAACAGAAGGTTGGAGGGAAGGTTATGGGATGTAGCCTCAACCTAGGAGAGTTTGTCACAAGGGCCAACCTGTACGTCACAATCTTAGTATATTAAGACAAAACGGATGAGCTTGGTCGATGATGAGGGACAGAGACGCGTGATTGTAGGTTGGAACCAGGGAGTTTCCCTGAGGTTTATCTCTTCCTTGCAGCTACGGAAGAGAATGTGCAAGGGATATAATCTATATGCAATCCTTGCGTTAAATGAAAAGGGCGTGGCAGAAGGCCTATAAAACCTTTCAGTAGTGTGAGATTTTGCATATGTCTTCCCAGAGGAGTTGTCAGGATTTCCTCTTGAGAGGGAATTGGAATTTACCATCGACCTAAAACCGGGAACTGAACCGATAGAAAGAACACCTTATCATATGTTGACCCAGGAGTTACAAGAGTTGAAAATGAAAATGAAGGAGTTTTTGGACCTAGGATTTACACGTCCAAGTGTGTCACTGTGGGGTGTGCCTATTATTTTCATACGGAAGAAGGATGGGTCATGGAGACTCTGCATTGACTACCGACAATTGAACAAGGCAACGATCAAGAATCAGTATCTATTACCAAGGATTGATGATTTTTTTGATTAGATGAAATGAGTGACGATGTTTTCAAAGATCGACTTGAGATCAGGGTATCACCAGTTATGGATCAAGGAGGACGAAAACCCTAAGACCGCTTTTAAGACGAGGTTTGGAGATTATGAGTTTATTTTTTTACTGTTTGGACTGACAAACACCCCAGGGTATTTATGAGCTTGATGAACGGGGTGTTCCGCAAATACTTGGACAAGTTCCCCAGTCGAGTCACCAATTTCTGTTACGGGATAATCCCCCCACGGACAAGTGCATTTTGTCTTGAACCCTAAATATCTAAGATCAAGACAGAAAGGTGCTAACTTTGGTCACTAACATCCTTTTAAACCTAGATAAGTCAATCAAATATAAAAAAGGAAGAAGAATGTACCTTTTTTCAAAGTTTATCCTTGCCCAGTCCAAGTTGAGCCTTGATCCCCAAGCTCTTCAACAAGTCCTGCAATCCAATAATAGCAAAGAAAAAACAACTTCCTATTCTACCATGATTAATCCAAAACTAGATCTATCTATCAGAGACAAGTTCATGTAGGCATACACAACCTTGAAAGAAACAGGCTAAGCACATGTATTAATGAGAACTAGATAGCAATACTTACAGACCTTTGATGAAGTTGCAACAACCTCTTCCAGCTCTCCTTGTCTAGCCCCTTGCTCAAATAATCCACAATCAAAATTAATATGATTTACTGATTATCTCCCTTATGAAATCATAATTTCGATGCTTTCAATTCCCTCTCCTTCCTTATGAGATCATAAGTTAGGTATCTCTCCATTTCTCCATCTATTTCACCATGAGAAGGCCTCCTTATATAAGCTTGGAGAGACACAACCACCTTAGATATTCTTGGGATAGGTTGAGGATCCTTCTCCATCAGTTGTGGATCTTCCCTAATATCCATCCTTGACCTCAGATTCGAATCCAACCAACTCCAGAGATGAGGGGTATTTTTCTTTGATTTTCCTCAACAACCCAAGATTTCCTCAAACAGCCCAGTGCTCCCTCAAAATGGGGCACAGAGTGTTGCAAATCTCTCCAAAAGAAGGGTAGGGAGTGTTGGCACTCCCTGACAGTGGGTAGGGGAGTGTTGCCCAAAATTTCCTTAAAAAGGCCCAGCGCTCCACCAGAAGGGTGCACAGAGTGCTAGAACGCTCCCTCAAAGAAGGCATGGGAGTGTTGGCACTCCCTAACAGTGGGTAGGGGAGTGTTAGCCTTCAAAATTCATTTTTAAGTGGGTTTTTTCATGGAAAAATATTTATACTCTTCATCATATGATTTATCCTTCTTAAACAAGTCTTTGAAGTGTGCTTGTGATGTTGTTCAAGAAACGACATAGGCAATATGACTATATGATGTCTGTGACACTGCGACACTTGTGACACTTGTAATGATGACAATAGGTCATCATTGAAGTGAGTAATTTTGATGTGTAACACAAGGATTGGTGATTTTTTTGATCAGATGAAAGGTGTGACAGTGTTCTCAAAGATCGACTTGAGATCAGGGTATCACCAGTTACGGATCAAGGAGGACGACATCCCTAAGGCTGCTTTTAACACAAGGTTTGGACATTGCAAGTTTATTGTTTTACCATTTGGACTGATGAATGCCCTAGGGGTATTTATGAGCTTGATGAACGGGGTGTTTCGCGAATACTTGGACAAGTTCGTCCAAGTATTCATTGACGATAATTTTATATATTCTCGGAAAATGGAGGAGCATGACAAGAACTTGTGCTTCGTACTACAGTGTCTGCTAGAGAACAAATTGTTTGGGAAGTTGTCGAAATGCTCGTTTTATCAATCGAAGATTCATTACTTAGGGCATGTCATCTTCGGTGAAGGTATCATTGTGGATCTAGCAAAGGTCGAGGCTATTATGGAATGGACTACACCAACGAATGTCCCAGAAGTGCATAGCTTCATGGGTTTAGCGGGATACTATCGACGGTTCATCGAGGGTTTTTCAAAGATAGAAAATCCGATTACGGAATTGCAGAAGAAGAACAAGAAGTTTTTTTGGATCGAGAAATGCACAGAATCATTTCAGAGGCTCAAGGAGTTGTGGACAACAACACCAATACTAAAGGTCCCTAACATGGACAAGGATTTATTTGTATGCACTAATGCATACAAAGATGGTCGAATGACCACTTACATCTCGAGAAAGTTAGGAAAGCATGAGGAGAACTATGCAACGTGTTGACACTCAAAACTGAAATGGGTTGCAGCAAACCAATCCTGAGGCAACCTCGAACCACTTTGGATTGGAAGCTACCCTCCCCCAACCCAAGAGGGATCTCTCGAACAATGTCACAATAGGAATTTAAGTAAGCATGAAATGGTGGGCAGATTTATGCGTAAATGATGGTCCTGGATTCTTAGAGTTTGGGGGTTAAACCAGGGAAATGGTCCATTGGGCATGGAGTCAAGTGAAAACCGAAGAAAGGGGATAATAGAAGCGATCAAATAACTTGCAGAAAGTGAGGCAAAGTAAGTCTATCTTTCAGCGCTTTGATAAATCATGGTGTGGTAGCAGAAAAAGGAAAGGAAAGGCCGACGTAGCAGAGAATATATGTAGAATTCTGAAAATGCAGATTGGTCTTACACCCGTTGATAGTTGGTGCAGAGGAAAGACAATAAACAATTACAGAAAACCATAATCCATTCATTATAGTAGTGGTCATACTAAAGTATAACGAAGCACATAAGTTAGAAGAAAACGAAATTGAAATGCAGTCATGATGGAATGAGGAAGAAATAAAAAATATGGTAAAGACAATATCAACTGTGAGTAAGGAACATATAAATGAAGTCCAAACAGATTTAACACAGCTGAAAAGAGAAGAACATACTGAAAGAAATCGACCGTGATGAATCTCACAGTCACAAGTAAGAAATCATCTTTATTTCTCCAATCTGGTTTACAAAATAATTCGGCATACAAAGAACCCCTCTTCACAAGAGGTTTATTCCCCAGCGTGCCCTGCGCCCCTCTCATTTTGTTACATACATCATTCTTTTAAAAGAGAAAAAATCTAAACAAAACTCTTAGTGTTCCAGGAATCTGAAACGGATTGTCTTCCAGACTCCGCGACTGTCAAATGTTCTGCCAGATGCTCTGCAGGCTACTTGAACCGTCGCTAATCATCTTGACAAGTGGAGTTATAGATGATCGCTTTGGTCTAGTTTGCATTCGACATGTCAACAATATCCACTGTTACAATATCCAATATTATTCACTGTTACACAATATCCAGTATTATTCACTGCTACACAATATCTAGTATTATTCATTGTTATTCTAGGAATTCTGAGGTATTGTGATGAGATGCAAGCTCGATATTTTATCCAGATATGACAGGTATCGGCGGAGCCTAGAGCTTGCTGACGAGTTGTTCAATTTTTTTCATCTGATACGGTCCCAACGTAATCCACACTCTGATCCTTTCCTCGAAGCCATTTGACAGTGCAAGTACAAAGTGAGCAGATAAGTTGTTAACTATGGGACCTACATAGACTGGCTGCCCCCATCTAAAATCTAATCCATGGTATCGCAACTTCCACTAGGGAGACATGAAAATTTCCCATTAATTCCAACAGGGATACCGCTGTGGACTCTGATCATATCTATACGACATCGAACATAATCATCCGTGATGGAAGCTGTTGACACTCGAAACTGAATTTGGGCATTTCGGTCGTAGCTAGAGAAACCACTCAAGATTTTGTTGACGTTCTAAAATGCAACTTGACCATCAACCCATTCCATTGAAGTTGTCTGCATTACTTAAAGCTTCATGAGCGAAGTCAAATACACTTGTCAGGAAAAACAGCGGGATCTGATTCTCCAGCTTCAGAATGCCACACCTTACGGGGACTTCAAGCCTTTTCATGCCATCGTCGCCCCTGCTAATTTTCCAGTCATAGAAATCCTCAATTTGTTGCTGCATCCCTGCCATATAAACAACAGCAGTATCGCTTCTGTATAAGCTGCACCAACATTATTTCCTGTATAGCTGCGTACTTGCCCAACGATAAAAAATGCATAGTCTGGATCGTAAAATAGGTAAAGGCTCGACACACATATGGGCATTATATCCAACACGCCAATAGCAACCAACTTTCCATCAATCGAGTACTGTTGGTGAAATGTACCAAAGCCACATTGTTCAGCACCTGCTTGCCGACGCCTCCACGTTCTGCACCATCACTGACGAGCACCTAGTAAATGGTAACGCCCTCATTCTCACATGAATGGTAATGCCCCAATCACCATAGAATGGTAACGCCCACATGAAAAGATCCTATTTTTGTCAGTGCAACAAGCTTTAAAATCACTGCTATATGATAAGAATACTATGCGGCATATACATTTTTGTTTTCTATAATCATCTCTTTAAGGTTGCGCAGTTTAGACAACCACTCCAGAGTACTGCTCAGGTTGTTATTTTTTAAATATAGCCGCTCTAACATAATTAGACGGGTGAAATTTGGGAATGGTCCAGTGAAATGATTATTGTTAAGTGACACATTAACTAATGCAGTGCAGTTTACAATATCATTAGGGACCGATCCCGTAAGATTCCTTCCCGAAAAATCTATTTCCGAAATTCTTATGCTCGGGGATCTTTTATCACAGCGGATCCCGTTCCACATTATCAAATAGCAAGGATCGGAAATCCAATCTTTGATATCAAAACTCCTCTTGATAGCGTCAAGAGCCTCAATATCTTGTGAAGATGTTGTCGGTTGCGTATCAATTGGCGAGTAATACTCCTAAGCATTGATTATAGGAAGAAGAGTGAAGTTAGGGGCCTTCAATAATCCAAAGTTAAAGAATGAATGATTGGCGATGAATTGCCACTCTTCGGTAGAATATTTAATTGGAGTAACGATTTGATCCATTGATTCCCCATTTATCGAGATGTAAAAATATATGGATGTAGATATGTTGAGCATCTCGATCTCTGCAAAATACAACAACAGTAATGATTTGCTTCCTTGGGATAATCCGGGCAGTGTGAAATTAACGGCATCCGAGCTATTTACAACCCACGTCGTTTGCATGACAGCAGTTGGAGGAAAGTCTTCGATGTTGTTTATTGAAATGAGTTCTTCAGTGAAAAGTTAAATAAGATTCAGAACCAAGTTCATCAATTGAAGGGAATCTCCTAATAACACTCAGGGGTGACGGGATCCATGCAAGCTTTCTAGAATTGTCACCAAGACCACCTTCTTTCTTCAAATTTTCACGACTGTCCCAGAAACTACCAACTGAAGGAGTGATTGGCTGAACATCCACCAAAGGATAAAAGACCTCCATGTCATCCTTAAAACTAAAAATATTTCGAGTCTGCAATCTTGAAACTGTCCCATCAATCCGTAAATGATTTATGCCCTAATACTCTTCTCCTGGTGATGATCGAGTAGCAACTGATGTGACAATTATACCACTCGCAGAAATTGGAGAACCTTCTGTCGTGCTGAAAGAAAAACGTCCAGAAGTACGAGCAGGAGTAGTTGACATGGAAGTAGAACCATGGGATAAGCTTGTTGAAGGAGGAAGTGGATCCGGCATAAGAATTGAATCTTCTCCTGCAGCTCCCAGAAGAGAAGACTCAAGTGAACAGTTGGCCTCATTCACAAGTATTGGTTTTGATCGCTACCAGCATAAACTTGTAACTGCCTCCGAATTATTGTAAGCATGAAGAATTGTGAAAGGTTGTGGTTTCCCATGAACGTCATAAAATACAACCCGACCAGTTTTAGTCCCTGCTGCTAGAATCAAACCATCGTCTTTAAAAGCCAGTGAAGAAAAGGGTGTTTCACATGGAGTGAAATATGCTGGTGTTTTCATCCCCGGACCAAACGTGTACAACTTCTTATCCAATCCCACACTGACAACCATCTTGTCATTTGAAGGTGAGAAACAAATGCCAGTGGTGGGTGCTGAATTTTGTTTCAACCAAGAAACCTTGGGAGAGCGACCAATTGTGTCCCACATATGTATTGATCCATCGTCTCCTGCTATGACCAAGATATGTTTGCCTGTTCGAGAATAATCCAACACTCTAAGGACCTGCTCGTGTGGATTTTTAGTTCTGCAGCCCATGCTCCAGAAGCAAGATTATGAAGAATCAGATCCCTTTTGAGACTGATGGAAGCCATATGTTCATCTTTGCAATTATACATAACACCTGTAATTGTATATGTGTGCCCTTTTAACCATTTGATGCATCTTATCCGCTGCAGATCCCAGACCCTAACAACTTTCCCTGTGCCACCTGAGCAAAGGTATCTTGAACCCTTGCTACTGAAGCAAATAGCTAGTATTGACTCCTTGGGCAGCATAGTCAATTTTGATATCTGTTACAACATCGGCTCCCTCTAGGGATGGTAATTTCTCGTAAAGTGCCAAGAATAGTAGACCAGGTGCCTACATCCATTGGGCGACCTTACGCGAAAGTTGTAATTCTGAGTTCTCCTGCCAGTGAAATCACCACCAGAAACTTTTAATGGAGTCGCCAGAGCATGTGCAACCAATATTTGCCTATGACCGTCTGCTCAACCAGACCTTAGGACTATGACAATGTCGTTCTCCCAAGGATAGATATCAACTTCAAAAATCCCCGGCAACGGCCCCAAAATGTTGACACTCGAAACTGAAATGGGTTGCAGCAAATCAATCCCGAGGCAACCTCAAACCACTTTGGATTGGAAGTTGCCCTCCCCCAACTCGAGAGGGATCTATCGAACAATGTCACAATAGGAATTTAAGTAAGCATGAAATGGTGGGAAGATTTATGGGTAAATGATGGTCTTGGATTCTTAGAGTTTGGGGGTTAAACCAGGGAAATGGTCCATTGGGCATGGAGTCAAGTGAAAATCGAAGAAAGGGGATAATAGAAGTGATCAAATAACTTGTGGAAAGTGAGGCAAAGTAAGTCTATCTTTCAGCGCTTTGATAAATCGTGGTGTGGTAGCAGAAAAAGGAAAGGAAAGGATGACGTAGCAGAGAATATATGTAGAATTCTGAAAATGCAGATTGGTCTTACACCCGCCGATAGCTGGTGCAGAGGAAAGACAATAAACAATTACAGAAAAACATAATCCATTCGTTATAGTAGTGGTCGTACTAAAGTATAACGAAGCACATCAGTTAGAAGAAAATGAAATTGAAATGCAGTCATGACGGAATGAGGAAGAAATAAACAATATGGTAAAGACAATATCAATTGTGAGTAAGGAACATATAAATGAAGTCCAAACAGATTTAACACAATTGAAAAGAGAAGAACATACTGAAAGAAATCGACCATGATGAATCTCACAGTCACAAGTAAGAAATCATCTTTATTTCTCCAATCTGGTTTACAAAATAATTCGGCATACAAAGAACCCCTCTTCACAAGAGGTTTCTTCCCCAGTGCGCCCTGCGCCCCTCTCATTTTGTTACATACATCATTCTTTTAAAAGAGAAAAAATCTAAACAAAACTCTTAGTGTTCCAGGAATCTGAAACGGTTTGTCTTCCGGACTCCACGACTGCCAGATGTTCTGCCAGATGCTTCGCAGGCTACTTGAACCGTCACTAATCATCTTGACAAGTGGATTTATAGATGATCACTTTGGTCTGGTTTGCATTGGACATGTCAGCAATATCCACTGTTACAATATCCAATATTATTCACTGTTACACAATATCCAGTATTATTCATTGTTACATAATATCCAGTATTATTCACTGTTATTCTAGGAATTCTGAGGTATTGTGATGAGATGCAAGCTCGATATTTTCTCCAGATATGACAGGTATCGGTGGATCCTAGAGCTTGCTGACGAGTTGTTCAAGTTTTTTCATCTGATACGGTCCCAACATAATCCACACCCTGATCCTTTCCTCAGAGCCATTTGACAGCGCAAGTACAAAGTGAGCAGATAAGTTGTTAACTATGGGACCTGCATAGACTGGTTGCCCCCATCCGAAATCTAATCCATGGTATCGCAACTTCCACCAGGGATACATGAAAAGTTCCCATTAATTCCAACAGGGATACCGCTGTGGACTCCGAGCATATCTATATGAGATCGAACATAATTATCCGTGATGGAAGTTGTTGACACTCGGAACTGAATTTGGGCATTTCGGTCGTAGCTAGAGAAACCACTCAAGATTCTGTTGACATTCTAAAATGCAACTTGACCATCAACCCAGTCCATTGAAGTTGTCTGCATTACTTAAAGCTTCATGAGCGAAGTCAAATACACTTGTCAAGACAAACAGCGGGATCTGATTCTCCAGCTTCAGAATGTCACACCTTACAGGGACTTCAAACCTTTTCATACCATCGTCGCCCCTGCTAATTTTCCAATCTTAGAAATCCTCAATTTGTTGTTGCATCCCTGCCATATAAACAACAGCAGTATCGCTTCTGTATAAGCTGCACCAACATTATTTCCTGTATAGCTGTGTACTTTCCCAGTGATAAAAAATGCATAGTCTGGATCGTAAAACAGGTAAAGGCTTGACACACATCTGGGAATTATATCCAACACGCCAACAGCAACCAGCTTTCCATCAATCAAGTATTGTTGGTGAAATGTACCAAAGCCACATTGTTCAGCACCTGCTTGTCGACGCCTCCATGTTCTGCACCATCATTGATGAGCACCTGGTAAATGGTAACGCCCTCATTCTCACACGAATGGTAACGCCCCAATCACCATAGAATGGTAACGCCCACATGAAAAGATCCTATTTTTTTCGATGCAACAGGCTTTACAATCACTGTTGTATGATAAGAATACTATGTGGCATATACATTTTTGTTTTCTATAATCAACTCTTTAAGGTTGCGCAGTTTAGACAACCACTCCAGAGTATCGCTCAGGTTGTTATTTTCTAAATATAGCCGCTCTAACATAATTAGATTGGTGAAATTTGGCAACGGTCCAGTGAAATGATTATTGTTAAGTGACACATTAACTAATGCAGTCCAGTTTACAATATCATTAGGGACCGATCCCGTAAGATTCCTTCCCGACAAATCTATTTCCGAAATTCTTATGCCCAGGGATCTGTTATCACAGCGGATCCCGTTCCACATTATCAAATATCAAGGATCGGAAATCTAATATTTGATATCAAAACTCCTCTTGATAGCGTCAAGAGCCTCAATATCTTGTGAATATGTTTCCGGTTGCGTATCAATTGGCAAGTAATACTCCTAAGCGTTGATTATAGGAAGAAGAGTGAAGTTAGGGGCCTTCGATAATCCAAAGTTAAAGAATGAATGATTGGCAATGAATTGCCACTCTTCGGTAGAATATTTAATTGGAGTAACGATTTGATCCATTGATTCCCCATTTATCGAGACGTAAAAAGATCTGGATGTAGATATGTTGAGTGTCTCGATCTCTGCAAAATACAATAGCAGTAATGATTTGCTTCCTTGGGATAATCCAGGCAGTGTGAAATTAACGGCATCCGATCTGTTTACAACCCATGCCGTTTGCATGACAGCAGTTGGAGGAAAGTCTTCGGCGTTGTTTATTGAAACGAGTTCTTCAGTCAAAAGTTAAATAAGATTCAGAACCAAGTTCATCAATTGAGGGGAATCTCCTAATAACACTCGGGGGTGACGGGATCCATGCAAGATTTCTAGAATTGTCACCAAGACCACCTTCTTTCTTCAAATCTTCACGACTGTCCCAGAAACTACCAACTGAAGGAGTGATTGGTTGAACATCCACCAAAGGATAAAAGACCTCCATGTCATCCTTAAAACTAAAATTATTTCGAGTCTGCAATCTTGAAACTGTCCCATCAGTCCGTAAATGATTTTCGCCCTGATACTCTTCTCCTGGTGATGATCGAGTAGAAACTGATGCGACACTTATACCACTCGCAGAAATTGGAGAACCTTCTGTCGTGCTGAAAGAAAAACGTGCAGAAGTACGAGCAGGAGTAGTTGACATGGAAGTAGAACCATGGGATAAGCTTGTTGAAGGAGGAAGTGTATCCAGCATAAGAATTGAATCTTCTCCTATAGCTCCCAGAAGAGCAGACTCAAGCGAACAGTTGGCCTCATTCACAAGTATTGGTTTTGATCGCTGCTAGCATAAACTTGTAACTGCCTCCGAATTATTGTAAGCACGAAGAATTTTGAAAGGTTGTGGTTTCCCATGAACGTCATAAAATACAACTCGGCCAGTATTAGTCGTTGCTGCTAGAATCAAACCATCATCTTTAAAAGCCAATGAAGAAAAGGGTGCTTCACATGGAGTGCAATATGCTGGTTTTTTCATCCCCAGATCAAACGTGTACAACTTCTTGTCGAATCCCACACTGACAACCATCTTGTCATTTGAAGGTGAGAAACAAATTCCAGTGGTGGGTGTTGAATGTTGTTTCAACCAAGAAACCTTGGGAGAGCGACCAGTTGTGTCCCACATATGTATTGATCCATCGTCTCCTGCTGTGACCAAGATATGTCTGCTTGTTCGAGAATAATCAGATCCTGCTCGTGTGGATTTTTAGGACCTGCAGCCCGTGCTCCAGAAGCAAGATTATGAAGAATCAGATCCCTTTTGAGATTGATGGAAGCCAGATGTTCATCTTTGAAATTATACATAACACCTGTAATTGTATCTGTGTGCCCTTTTAACCATTTGATGCATCTTATCCACTGCAGATCCCAGACCCTAACAACTTTCCCTATGCCACCTGAGCAAAGGTATCTTGAACCCTTGCTACTGAAACAAATAGCTAGTATTGACTCCTTGGGCAGCACAGTCAATTTCGGTGATGCCTCTTTAGACAAATCTACATTAAAATATTCTAACTTTACAGCGCGACAATGACTGGTACAAAGAGGTCAAGGATTTTATCAGACAAAACACAATGATGGTACCAAAATTTGAGGGATTTACGGTAGACAACAATGGATTATTGAGATTTAAAAATTGAATTTACATACCACCGAACGACGAGTTGGGGATTTTGATCCTAAATGAGGCTCGTAGAGCAGTGTACATGGCTCATCCTGGAGTCACGAAGATGAGGGCAGACCTTAAACCCTTATTCTTTTGGAAAGGAATGAAGGCATACATAGTCAACTACGTGGCAAGATGTCTAGAATGTCAGCAGGTGAAGTTTGAACATAGACATCCGGAAGGATTACTACAGCCACACATTATTCTAGAATAGAAATGGGAGGTCATTTCAATGGATTTCATTATTGGATTGCCATTGATGGCAAGGAGACACGACTTGATTTTTGTGGTAGTCGACACTCTGACGAAGAGTGTTCATTTTATTCTTGTGCGTATGACATATCAGGAACCTGAAATATCTATAATTTGCATAAGGGATATAGGGAGATTGCATGGCATGCCTAAGAGGATTATATCCGAGGATCGGTGTTTACAGGATGATTTTGGACTAGTTTCCAAGAGGCCTTGGGAATCCAACTTAACTTTAGTACTACATATCACCTAGAGATAGACGGGCAGACCGAAAGAACAAACCAAATCTTGGAGGATATGTTTTGTATGTACGTGATGGACCAACAGAAGCATTGGGAAGGGTTCTTACCACTAGTATATTTTGCATACGAAAACATTTATCAAAGCACCATTAAGATGGCGCCATTCGAGTTTCTTTACGGGCGACCGTGTCATATGCCTTTGAGTTGGGATTAGCTTGAGGATAGGGTCCTAGTGGGGCCAGAAGTGATCCAAGAAATGGAATATCAAATGCAAACAATAATATAAAGGATCAAGGAAGCGCAGGATTGGCAGAAGAGTTAAGTCGATGTGCATCGTTTCGACCATAGTTATGGAGTTGGCGATCGAGTCTTCTTGCAAGTGAAACCGCATAAGAGTTTGATCAAGTTTGGAAAGGGTGCTAAACTCTCTCCTAGGTTCATGGGACCCTTTGAGATTGTGGAAAATAAGAGGCCTATGACCTATCGACTAGCCTTGCCTGATTCTTTGAGGTGTATGCACCATGTTTTTCACGTATCTATTTTGAGACATTATGTTAGTGATCCTACACATGTTATTGACATGAGTTCTTCGCAGGTATCAGATAAGGGTGATCTCATGGTGGAGCCAATCCACATCATGTACCATCGCATTCAAAAACTACAATGTCAAACAGTAGATCAAGTCAAGGTCCAGTGGGAAAACTATAGTCCACACTCGACGACCTGGGAGAACGCATATGATATGTGTCAATAGTTTCCATTTTTGTTTGATAGCTAAGCATATGATACTATGATACACTTTATTTTAGCACTTACATACTGTGAAACTTCGAGACAAAGTTTAAAACAAGAGGGGGTATATGTAACATCCCGCTTTTGCACGCACTTAGTGGACTTATTCTTTGAGGACACTTGCGTGCAAGTGATCTGGGTCATTATACTATTGGTTGTTTTGATTATGATTATGAGATATTGTGGATTTGATGATATGTTATTTTTGTTGTATTTACATCGGCAGGTGCTATTGACTGGGTTCTCTTGAGTGTGCAGGACTCTGGATGTTAGAGGATGTCGAGGCATCGATAAAACTCCTTGGACTTCGGATCGATTCATGGAGTGGACTGTTAGGGTTTGAATGTTATTGATGTGACATATGTACATATGATTAGATAATATGATGTGGATTGTTATCGCTGACATGTTTCATTGATGGATGCAAGCTTACGATAGCTTGCCGACTAGACTCACATTTGGAGTAAAGGGGTCACACACGACAACTAGAGACATTGAGGGAGAAGTGTGCCAACAGCCCTGCCACAACCTACTAGCACTCTCGTCGTGGCTCAAATTGTAGGTTAATGATTACCTAGTTCGAGAAGACCCACGATGTCATGGGGGTAAACTGTGACAGTCGCTCATGATGATTCTAAGGGGCATGCAATAAGGCAGGTTCCTTATTCCTTAGAGGCCCTTAGTCTCCCACAAGATTACCTAACAGAGTATTGACTCCAGGAGTTTGACGTCTACCAAATTCAGTCAAGAGTCAAGTGGCACCCTTGGAGCATGTAGTGTGTCTTGAAGGGCACATCGCGCAAATAAAAATGAAAAGAGGTGAGTGGCACCCTTGGAGCACGTAGTGCGTCCTGAAGGGCACATCGTGATTTTAACCATGGTAACTTAATAAACATAGTTCCTTGAAAACTATGCCTCCTTAGGACCTGGTCAGCCTTAAAATAAATGATGTGATGAGTAAAGTTTAATAACAAATTTTTCCCTTAAGAATTGTCGCCAAGCCTAGTGAATTTAAAACCTAGGTCTAAGTAGAACCTTTGAACAAAAAAAAACTAATTAGACATGTAACGAAAAAGGGGTAAAGAAAATTCAAGCATTAATAATTAAAGTAGAAAATTTAATAAAGGTTTAATTAATAAAAGGGGTAATTGTTTGTTTTTGTCTAGGCCTACTAATTATGAACTTAGTTATAAAAAGGGGAAACTTAAAGAAAAGGGGAATGTCTAACTTAGTAAAGAATCTAGCCTTTGGAACTTTTTATTTATGAACTCAACTAGGATTTAAGTAAGGCGTAAGTCATTTAAGAATTGTAAGGGAATAATGGGACACCGAGGAGAGTTTTTAGGAACGTTTTTAGGTGGGTGAGGGAAATAGGCAAATTTAATTAATTAATAAATTGATTTTCTGGTGCAACTAGGGGATCGAGGGACATGTGTACAGGGGAGTTTTTTCCTAATTAAATAAATGAAAAAGGAATCTAATGAGGGTTTGGGAAACTAATCACTTGAAAACTCTATAAAAAGGATGTTGGAGGAGGAGTATGGATCACGTCTGGTTTGTGTAAGGTTACGCTGCCAGAATTTTATCTTGACTGAACTTGTCTTGTGGGAGTTGGGATACCCAACTTGGTAACTAGTGGTAGCTCGACCTTGCGAGGTGAGCTGGGAGCTAGCATTCTCTGGTATTATGTGTGTGTCCACTTTGCGGCTCGGGGTCTCAGGGGGAAGAAGAGTACCCCTAGCATTAGTTAGGAGGTACCAATGAGGTCTCAGTGGTTGGCAAGCAGGATTTGGACAGAGCGCAGGCGCGGGAAAATGACTATGGGTTCTTCACCTTCGGATTCGGTACACACGTGTAAATTTGCATTGTATTTCAATCAATTTTCTATATATGAATATTATTAATGATGAATTCTAGATTATGGTTTAAGGGAAACAAATATTTGTGTGGTAATGAAATTGGTTAATTCCTTATGAAAAGTGAAGCATATTGGCTTATTGTGAACACATGAATAACTTAGATGTTCTTTTGTGTGTATGTAGTCTGAGGATTATCCTATTGTTG
>SNQJ01S0012375.1:23424-49493 GCA_010110895.2 Picea sitchensis | reverse complement strand
TCTTAGTAGTCACACAAAATAAATGGTTGTGATTTCAATCATTAACTTCCTAGCTATTATAAAGACATATGTTTATGTGTTTACTTTTTTACATTTACCTAATCATATTTAAAAATTATTTTGATAGCTAATTGATTGTCACGTAAGTGATTAACAGAAATTAAAATATTAACACCAAATAAATGAAGCTCAACCATTTATTTGTTAATCAATAATAAAATTTAATATATTCTTTTACAGATTTTTTGCATCTTATCAACCTTTCGGCCTTGATCAACCATAATTATATAATTGTGCTAGTTTATTTCCATATTAATGATATAATAATTATGACATGCAAAAGCTAATCCATAATTAAAAATCGCAATAAGCTAGGATATGTACTAACGGTAAAAGCCCTTTGTGCATTTGATTGATGGATTTTATTATGTTTTTTATTTATGTGCGTGCATTCTATGCACCTTTGTTAGATGATATGTTTTATTTGTGCACATTTCTAAGCCAATTTATGAATCCATGTAATGTAATCTTGTTTTGATGAGAATGTAAGTAAACATGTGATTGCGTAATAAAAGGAAATCATGTAGAGCATTTATATCATATTTTATTATATATTAGAATATAATAAAATTTTAATCAATTCTATTCAAATAAACAATATTTTTGTGCCTTGTGTATTTGTTTGGGTTTCTTATACATTTGAATTATTGCAATATGTTACTTTCTATGAGTTATGTTACAAATTTATTAATGATGTAATTTTATTGTATGCTTTGGTTTATACTTATCATAAACCAAAACATTGTTTAGAGTTATACTATTAGTAATATTGGTTTTGTTTTCCAAAACATATTATATGGTGTAACATTGAAGTTTATATGGTTAATTATAGTGATCATTTTTAGTAGTTCATAATTTACTCTATGTTTTCTAAAACTAGGGCCAAACAACATTAATGGTGGGACATTAAAGATGATCAACACATTCTCCATGACTTGAATCCTAGTATAGAACCTAACTTCACTTTATGTGAATAGTTCCATGGTTACTCATATTCTCATGATTCAAAATCTATTCTCTCTCTTATATGGTAGATACATAATTTTATAAAGGAGTCATAAATAATCACAAAATAGTTAGTACTAACTCTATCTGATGACACCATAGAAGATGGTACCACTTTGGGTTCATAAACTCCATTATCTTCTTTAATTGTGTGCACCTCTATGATTATTTATGTGGTTACATTTACATGACTTGAACCCTAGTATAGAACCCGACTTCACTCTATGTGAAAAGTTGCATGGTTGCTCATATTCTCATGATTCAAAATCTACACGCTCTTATATGGTAGATATATAATTTTATAAAGGAGTGATAAATAATTATAAAATAGTTAGTACCAACTCTATATGATTGCACCATAGAAGATGGTACCACTTTGGGTTCATATACTCTGTTATCTTCTTTAATTGTGTGCACCTCTATGATTATTTATGTGGTTGTTTAGAAGACCATTTTGGTACCCCTTAGTCCAATACCTCTAGTTCCAACTTCAACGTAGTTCTATTTATATGGATCCTCCAACTATTAGTATCAATGACATCCTATTTGCACCTTCCTCCATTTGGAAGAGAATCTAGCATCCACCCTTAGTTGCTCTTATTTAGAAAAAAAAAAATCTTTTCTCCCCAAATAATGCATCATCAATAAATCGTAGCATAATTATTTTGTATGTACTATATATATATATATAGAGAGAGAGAGAGAGAGAGAGAGAGAGAGAGAGAGAGAGAGAGAGAGATTTGACACCATAATCTACACCATTCCAAGAGTTAAGTGAAGCACTTTTTATGATAGCATTTCTAAATGATGAAAATAGTGCTCATGTGCCTCCCCCTAGACCCATGTGATTTTAATGAAGGTATGTCTAATCTCAATAATGCTCATTTTCCATCCCTTTTCATACTCTTTCTATAAATATATCCTTCAACTTCCATCAATTGGATGAACAAATATCATATATATATGAACTCATTTGCGACGTTTATGAATAGCTTGATTCTCATCGATCATACATGCAAGATAAATTTTATCTAGCCTACCTCTTACCCCTTATGATGACTTGGCCTCTAGATTCCTCCTTACCACATGCCCATTTTCTATCTATCCCTTTTGTGAAAACACTAAGAGCTTAGGTCATCCATTGTATCATCCTTACCACATGCCCATTTCCTATCTATCCCTTTTGTGAAAACACTAAAAGCTTAGGTCATCCATTATATCATCGCAATTTATATATTTGAAGTGAAACTTACAAATAGTTTTAGATGATCCTCTATACCTCCCAAAACCCTTGTGTGAACCTCCTTCTCAACATTTCCCTAAAAATATGTAAGCATCTATCAACGACACACTACTTATCCTCGATACTCACATACTAGGCCCCTTAACACTATAACCTTAGGCCCCTTAACACTATAACCTTATGCATACTTTATTATTTAATTCACAAACGTTTTCCATATACAACCCAACAATGTTGCCTACTATAGGAAACTATCAAAAATCAATCCTAGCATGCTATCCTACCAACCCTACCTAACAAGATCACCCAACTGATACTATTTTCCCATTGAACATATCAACATAGTATGATTAAATGTAGTGTCCCTTAATTAAAAATACACCAAACACAAAAATATTGTTTATTAGAGTAGAATTGATTAAAATCTTTTTATATTCTAATATAATAAAATATGATATAAATGTTCTATATGATTTCCTTTTACTACGCAATCACATGTTTACTTACATTCTCATCAAAACAAGAACACATTACACGGATTCATAAGTTGGCTTAGAAATGTGTACAAATAAAACATATCATCCAATAAAGGTGCATAGAATGCACGCACATATATAAAGTACACAATCAAATCCATCAATCAAATGCACAAAGGGATTTTATCGTCGGTACATATCTTAGCTTATTGCGATTTTTAATTATGGATTAGCTTTTGCATGTCATAATTATAATTACTATATATCAATATGGAGATAAATTATTGTTTTCATATTAAAATAAAATAATATAAAATTGAAATAAATAAATTGATGATAATTCTATTTAAAATTTAAAAATAAATAAAGATTATATTTATATAATATATTATATGAGATTGTAAGTAGGCATTTATGGATTCATTTAATTGTGTAATAAATTATTTTTAATGGTTAGAATCCAGCTAAAAAAAATCAATTATACAAAAATTAAAGTTTTAATTAATCTAAAAATTGTGATCATATTTTTTAAAATTTGAATAGATTTACATTGGCGTGAAATCCTTAATTAAAAATATTATTTCACTATGAATAAAACTTAAATCATTATGAATAAACTTTATTTATACTTAAAATTAGGTTCTTATCACTTTGCAATATATTTAAAATTGTGTGAAATTTTTTAATTAAAATTTTTATTTTATCATGAATAAAAGTTAAAACTTAAATTAAATGTAAAATTTGACTCGTATCAATTTACTATATAAAATAAGTGTTATTTTAGTGGTGATGTTCCTCTCCAAAAAAATTTGGTGGGTAGATTTGAATTTATGCATAAGTTTGAATTATAACATTGTATATCAACATTTTGAAGATGTTTATACCAATACCAAAATTGCATTAGCCTATGTTCTTAAAATTGGTGTATAGATTTGAATTAATGCATAAGTTTGAATTACATCATTGCATGTCAACATCTTGAAGAGGCTTATACCAATACCAAAATTGCATTAGCCTATATTCCTAAAACTAGTGTTGTAGGTCAAGTGGTGGCGTTGTGGGGCATTACTTATCAAAATTACTTGAAATATATTCATAATAGCAATAAAAATTATAACAAAATTCTCTGAAATAAATGGTCAACCAATTATTATTTATTCTATAAAATAAATCTTCAATAAAATCGAAAGGAGATGTGTTAAATAAAAAATGTGTTTATATAGGTCGAGCTTAACATTAACTTATGAAATTAGAATGTTGTATGTTAAACTATTTATAAAAATCATAGTAATTATGTAAAGAAAGATAAAATTAATGAATTTTAAGTGCCAACAACTTAAAACTTCATTTAACTTTAGTATTCTATTTTATTAATATTCATTATGACTATATTTGAATTTTGTATTGTTATTTTTTCATATTATGTATGGATATTATGTGAGAGAGTGTGTGTGTGTACGTTCATGTCTCTATTTTTCACATAATCTACAACATAATAAGAAACAAAGAGATCAATGAGTATTCGTGATAATTGAATTTACAAATAGTTGGGGTCAAACCTTTAATGTATATAGTTACCCTTTTAAACATTTAATTCTTAAAAATGGTCAAAACGCTCATAATATGAAAAATTTGCATAATCCACTTCACATGGTATACATGTATATGTCATTGGAGTGGTTAATCTCTGAATTTGCATTCACTATGCATGCATCCAACTCCACCCATCTAGAGGGAGAATGAAACCATGGAACTTTGTTCATGGATGGTCTAAAAGGAAGTGTAGATATGGGTTGTGATTGTAGTTATAGAGAGTTATAGAGAAAGTCTGGCTAGGGTATACACAGAGGAGGAAACTCCTAAAATATATTAGGAGATAACAAAAGTGGAGATGAAAAAATGAGATTGGGAAAGAAAAGAGACTGAGTAGTGGGAGATGAGAGATAACAAAGATTGTGCATTGGAATGCTAACTGTAAATTTTGTTACAAATGTGGTTACAAGATTGTTCAAAAACGATATTGTGGCAAGATCGCACTTCACATCCAATATATGGCATCACATATATTTATTCCACTAATATGAATTTAATGACATCAATGAATAGATGTTGTAATTATATAAAATTATGTAGTAGTTATATAAAAATAAAACTCCAAACTTAAGATATCTATGTTTGGAAAAAAATTGCATTGTGTCGGTGATTAAAACACAAAACTTAGGTATAAGCTAAGATTGAAAAATCTCATTGACATCCAATTGATCAACCAATGATGTGTGATAAAAGTAATTTAAATACAAACTAAGAAAAATATTTATATTCAAAAATAAACTAATGGATTGTCAACCATGAATCTAATGCTATAGTCCTTAAGAAAATCTTCTTGCTACAAAATTAAGTATCTCATTTACTATTAATTAATCTCTACCAAAGCTATGTAAATATAAAAATATATATAAATTATATGAAATTAAGAAAAATGTTGTTTGAGATTTTTGAATATTAACTGTGTTATACATTTAATATCAAACAACACTATAACAAACTATAAAAACTTACACACTAGAATTAACAAAAATATCAACCACTTAAAAAATTATTAACTCCAATTATGAAATCTAGAAAAGTATAAACTCCTTCCTGAAATCATCCATTAATGTGGACAAACAAATTATTTCTTATAATTCAATATGTTTATGGTTTGGGTTCTGCAATTGTTTGTTGTAATGTTTAGGATTATGCAATTATTTGTTGTAATGTCTCAAGTAGACGATGTGGCATTTCAATTATTGGATTTTTTTTTTCAACAGGAAAATTTCTCAATTATATTTTCATGATAAATGATTTACAATCACATTTATAGAGTCAGCTGTATCTTTTGCCTATAATGATCTTTCTGCTAAGAAAAGAACAAAGATATAAATTGATAAAAAAAAATATGTATTTTTCGCATATAATGTTCTTTCTGCTAGCAAAAGGACAAAGATCATAAATGGATAAAAAAAAAAAAAAGTGATATGAGTCTGAAAATTACATATAAAGAATTTAAGTCCCGAGAGATGGTGTGAATTTCACATATTCAATTTGAATTAAAAAAGCATATAATAATAAATATAATAATAATACCCATGATTGATATATCAAAATAGTATGTAGGCAGTTTGAATAAAAAACGCATAGAGTGATCATAGCAAATCTCCCAGTAAGTCGAGAAATTTTCCAGTTTTTTGTTTAGCCAGATTGTAGTTAACACAACTGCATGATGCAAGAAAGAAATCAGCTCTTTGAAGGATGGATTATTCATGTCAAGCAGCGACATAAGTGCCTATTTTGGAGGCAGTAATACCTGCTGCCTTCTTTCCAATTATTGCGACAAAACCAGCACCATAATCTCCTCCTCCAAATAGAAACATCACACCGTTATATGTGTGCAGAATCTGGAGGGCCCTCAGTAGCTGCAGCAACATCTCTCTGTCGTTGTTCTGTTTGATATTTAGAAAACTAAATATGGCCCTGCGCAGTTATTATCTGCCCCTGTTGGCAACGATGGCACTGTACTTATCATCAAGCGCCTTTACGCAGCAGGAGGCCACGCCAGTAGTCATGATATCTCCCACGCAGACCACGACAACGATCAAGAACTCCAGCGAGGCTCTCGACCACGCCATCGATGAAATGAAAGCGGCCTCGTATTATGCTTTCGTGATGATCCTGGAGCTCGTGGGGGACCGTTTGCCGATGAAGGGCCTCACGTTTCTGATGCCGAGCGACGAAAAACTGGCTCACGCGGCCGCCTCGAATGTGGATCTGTTGATGCATCACACAATCCCGCGACCTCTTACCTTCCACGACCTCCTGCATTTTCCCACGGGCTCCTTCATCCCCAGTTTTCTCCCTCATTACATGTACAGCGTTGCTAACGACGGTAAAAATAATTTCTCTCTTAACAACGTGAAGATCGTTACTCCTGATCTCTGTAATGGGAGTCCGGCCATTCAATGCCATGGAATCAGTTCAGTCATCACTGATAACACGATATATTCGCCTCCACCTTCCGTTACTCCACCTCTTGCACCACACTATTCCTCTAATTCTGCTTCTCCTCCTCTTCTAAATGACCAGCACGCTCCTAATTCTGCTATGGCCCCAGCTAGCCTGCAACAAGATTCTCCATTTCAAAATTTCACTTCAGTCTTTAGCAGGGCTGAGCAAAATCCACCAAGGTATTATGTGGGTCATATATATGCGTTGATTCTTCTGGTTTTAAGTGCTGGGTATTTTCTGGCTATCTCAGATGTTTAATGGTTGTAGCTGGAAATATAGGGATTTGTCATGTTTACTGGTTGTAGCTGGAAATATAGAGATTTGCCACATGTCCAAACACAGTTGAAGTAGTATATAACAGGTAGAACTATATCCAAACACAGTTGAAGTAGTATATAACAGGTAGAACTATACTGGACTTAAGATGTTGAAGGTTAAGAACTCAGACCCTCAGTGTTGGGTCAACGTAGGGTTTGCTTTGTCTTGTAAGATCACAAGATAGAATATACTTGATATCACAACAAGAATTAAGTAGGGCTTGCTTTGTTGTGTAAGATTACAATATAGAATATACTTAATATGAATGTGAATTAAAGGTTTTTAAGATCATCATTATTGGAATCATTCATGGAGAAATTAAGTGGGCTTGCTTTGTTGGGTAAGATTACATTATAGAATATACTTAATATCACAAAATGAATTAAAGGTTTTTAAGATCATTATTATTGGAGGCTAAGTTTGTGATTTTTTTTGGAATTTAAAATCATTGTGTAATGTGGTATATTGTTGATATCTGAGGATTTAAAATCATTGCACAATGTGGTATATTGTTGATATTTGAGGATTTAAAATCATTGTATAATGAAGCATATTGTAATAATGTATTTGTTTATCTTTGTAAAAAATAGTATTTTCATTTATGCATTGATACATTAATATTCGATTAGTTTGAAAGTTATGTCATGGTTTTATGGTTTAAATGGACTTAAGGGAAACACTAATAACTAAGTCATATAAAGGATATATTGTATTGTTTTTGTTTTTAAGTTTTGTGTATAAATAATTATTGTCTTTTTTTAATTTAAAATTTTGCAATAAATAGTTATTTACAAGAAGATACATAATTAGTATTATGCAAATTTTAAATGTCACAATTTTGTAAACAGTTAAGTTAAGAGTTTGAATAAGAACATTTCATATAAAATTGTATTTGTCAAGTTAAGAGTTTGAGTTAGAATGCATCATAAAAAATAATTTCATTAAAAGAAATTCTCTCATTATAAATTATTTGAATGTTTGCAATTTATTATACGATTAAGTATAAAAAAACTTGAAAGTGTTCTCCATTTATATATGAATTGAAGGTAAATGATGAAGGAATGAGTTTAAAGAAATTCTATTATTGTAAATGAATTTGAATATTTATATTTATTGGAATTTAAATCACTACTATATAATACAAGACAAATTTAAAGTGTTTGTTAACTATGAAATTTAAATGATAAATGATAAACAATTGAGTTTAGAGAATGAACATAAGTTTTCTAAATAAAAATAAATAAATATTATAAATATTATTAAAATGGTAATTTTGAAAAAATACTACAATAAACCCATGAGATAATGATATTCTCTAAACTTACACGAAACTATTTATATTTATCCATTTCACAAGCACCTTCATGCCTTCCACAAATGCCACATAAGATTCATAATTCTTTGCAGTTTAGCTATTTGAAATTTAGCTATTTGAAGAACAAAATTTGTGTTTTCTTTAGATACAAGGGTTAAAGATGTGAAAGTTACTATTGACTTGGCTTTCAACTTTTAAGTAATTTATTTTCTTTGAAAACAAAAATTGGAACTTGGTTGCATCAAATTTTGGTTCTTCTTTTTCCATACAAGGTTCAATGTGTCTTTCAGTTGATATTTTTGGATGATTTCTTGATTTGTTCAAAACTATGTCTACATTTATGTACATGTTGGTAAATAATATCAAAAAGTGAAATTACATTAAAAACTCAAACCAATGATTGAAATAAAAGTTGAAAAAGTAAGATTTACAAAGAAAATATATATGTAATCTCATGTTAAAGAAGAATATTACATTTTTCATAAAAACATTTATATAGTACTTAACTATTAAAACCAATTAATTTGAGTATTGTTATGAGATCTAACCATGAGAATGAACTTAAATATGTAAGTAGGAGAATGAACTTAAATATGTAAGTCAATAAGTGAGGGAAATTGCAAACCCATGAAAATGTTTTCAAATCAAGTAGTTGTATCAAACGACATATACTCTACCATATAAAAAAATTATCTATTGCAACTTATTAAGTAACTACTTATACAAATAAAATATGCTCTAAGGCATGTGGCTCATATCCCAAAAAAAGCACATACCCTACCATATAAATTTGTTTGTCTATTATAACTTATCTAATAAGTAACTACTCATACACATAAAATGTGTTCTAAGGCACATGTGGATCATATCTCAATAACCAAATTGCATGTGAAGTTTGAACTTAATTCAAATATGTGCCCCCATACAATGAATGACATTGATATCCCAATATTATTTAATTATGGAAATCTATGTAGACCTATAGACATTGGTAGAGCTAATAGACATTAGCTTTTATGGACAAATATTATATAGTTCATGTTTTGAACCTCCATGTTATTTTGTTGGTCTATAATGGCATGAAGGGAACTCTATGGAATCAATGAGACCTCGCTACAAGATTTTGGATGATTTACAACCCAAAAAATGTCCAACACATATCTCTACCTCGATAATACATCAAAATGACCACTTTTGCAACCATTGGTCTCAACTTTGGATGCAACAAGATCCATAAAAACATATTTGTAAACATCTATAATTACGTCAAAAAAACATCTTTGTAAACTCAAGAAAAATCTACATAAAAATCTGCAAACACATATTTATGGATAAAAAGGGAACGCCACTTTTGAATATTGTTATTGCATCTTATGTTGATACCAAAATTTTAACATCCAAACTAATAATATTAACAAAATTAAATAATAATAATAAATAATAGTATAATAAGTAGTATTAGTAATAATAATAATAATGATAATGCTATTGATAAAATGTTAATGGGAGCTTCATTGGTTAGTGAAGTAGTGATTTAGATCTTAAGGGTTGAGATCTAGAAGGCTTGATGTCGAGATAGGAGGAGATAAAACATACAAATCTGCCATGAAATTAATCACAAGAGCATTGATGAAAATCCATGAGTTGAATACACCACAAAAATATGAGAAAGAGAGAAAGAGTTGGAGAAGAAGGATTCCATTAAGAATAATCATTACATGCAATGAGGCCAATTTTGGGACCTCTCCTTCCCAATCTAAACTCTCTTCTTATTGCATTTTTTATAAGGTGTTTTCTTGACGAAGTCAACTTTGAACAACTAACTCCATTTATTACATGTTCATCATGCTCCCTTTTACACTTATATGGATTTATGGATTTTTACATCCAAACTTAGACTATATGCCCCCCTAAGATTCGGATCAATCCTCCCCCCTTAGAAAATTATGGTCCCCATCATTTCACCCATATTAAAAAGAGAAACCCCATTATCGTACCATTATGATTACAATGTTCCAATGGCCAACAAAGAGAAGGGTTTTGTGTGGTTGATCCATAACCGTGGGTTTGTGGTTGACTCATCACCTAGTTCACAATGGCATTATACATGGGTCGAAAAATAAAGAAATTTTAATAAAATCCCAAAATTAGAAAAATAATATGGAAAAACCATGACTTTGGGGGCTGTGAACATCCTTATGCAAATTTATTCATAACTTCTGCTACAAGTGATGAAATCCAATTTCGTCAAAGACCCATTTGAGATATTGAAGATATATTTCCATCAGTATATGGAATTTGTTCTAAGGTGGCCCATGGAGTGAGAAAAATCTTGTTGAAGTGACAGGTAAACCCGGTCGTCTTCGAATAAGGACATGTAGATCTTCAACAATTGATATCTCTCAAACCAGGAAACGAAACTAAATTATGTGAAATACCCATTTGAGCTGACAGAAAAACCTTTATGATGAGATATGTAATTTGTTCTAAGGTGGCCCACGGAGCGATAAAAAGGGGGGAGGATTGGTACATATCTTGAGAGTTGAGATCTAGAAGGATTGATGCCAAGAGGGGAGAGAAAACATACAAATCTTCCATGAAATTAATCACAAGAACATTGATGAAAATCCATGAGCTGAATACACCACAAAAATATGAGAAAGTGAGAAAGAGTTGGAGAATAAGGAGTCCATTAAGATTAACCATTACATGCAATGAGGCCAATTTTGGGACCTCTCCTTCCCGATCTAAACTCTCTTCCTATTGCCTTTTTTATAAGGTGTCTTCTTGACGAAGTCAACTTTGAACAACTAACTCCATTTATTACATGTTAATCATGCTTCCTTTTACACTTATATGGATTTATGGCTTTTTACATCTAAACTTAGACTATATGCCCCCCTAAGATTCGAATCAAGTAGAGACATTTTCATTTCCCTACAAAGATTTAGATCCAACAGTGACATGTTATACCGATTTTTCATGGTCAATATTATTTATTGTATATTATTAATATTATCATCAATATGATCATAGACACAATAATATTCCTAACCCCTTATATGTACCCCAATATAACCAACCACTAAGCATGTTGACATCACATCCACTATACACCCTAATCCTTATGGCCCTTAATACATTCATTCTTTGACACTATGATACCCAAACAAAAAAGCCTCTTTACACAACAAGACCTATACCTAATATGACCTCATATTATCCTTGAAGAAACAAGCCCATTAACACAACAATATCCCTAACCATTATGATATTAGATGCACTATACCTCCTAACCCTCATGATATCCAATGCAATCACTCCCTAACCACTATTATACTATACCATTTCACCTTGATGACCCCTAACATGATGACCCCTTAACACATTATGACCTTGAATACACTAACCCCTAACAATTATTGACCAATTGGCCATATTAACCATGGTGACAGTATTGATCACATTAATTGGCTAATACTTAATTCATTAATGCATTGACAACGCTGACCCATTAACCCCTATAACACAACATGACTCCAAATAATCTAATCTCTTGATACAATATGACCCTTAAACCTTATGACCCCTAATATATTATGAATATTGATAGAATAAATCCCTAACACATTATTACTTTGAACACACTAAACCTATAATATATTATAACTCATAATAATTATTAACTTAGACATAATATTCCCCCTAATCCATATGAACCTTCACACAATCACCCTATGACACATTGTGACATTGAAGGCACTAACCCCCTAATATACTATAAAACCCAATCACAATGAGATGCAAATAATATACCCCCTAATATACTATAAAACCCAATCACTAGGAGCTAGGAATAATATACCCCCTAATACATATGAAACTTAATACAATCACCTTCTAAAATAGTATAAATCCAAAGGAACTAACCCCCTAATACATTATTATATCAATCACATTAACCCCTTATACAATATTACCTGGAACAATCTATCCCCATGATACATTGTGACCTCTTATGTAATCACTCCTTAATACATTATAAGTTCAAACACCATAAACCCTTAATATACTATAACCCTCAATCACTATGACCCCATATATAATATACCCCCTAATCCCTATGAATGTTGACACAATCATCCCCTCACACACTATGAGCTTGAAAACACTAACCCCCTATTTCATTATGAATTTGAACACACTAAATCCCTAATAAACTGACATCTTGACACACTATGACCTTGAACAATATAACCTCATAATACACTATGACCCTTAACCCCTTTGACTCCTAATGCAATCACCCTCTAATACATTATTACTTTGAACAAACTAACCCCCTCAGAAAAGATATCCCTTAAGCATGATGGTCACATGCATAGTATGCCCCCTAATCCCTATGAACCTTGGCATAATCACCCTCTAACACACTATGACCATGAAGATACTAAGCCCCTGATACATTATGAGCCCAAACAACCTAACCCCATGATACATTATGACCCTTAACTCCTATGATCCTTGATGAAATCACCCCTTATGTAATCATCCCCTAACACATTATATATTTGAACATAGTAACCCCCTAATATATTATATCCCACAATCATTATGACCCTAGACATAGTATACACCTAATTACTATGAACCTTGACATAAGCATCCCCTTGATACAATATGGACCCAAACACACTAACACTTTAATACAATGACTCCATAATGCCCCATGACCTCTAAAAATATAACCCCTTGATGCATTATGACCCTTAATTCTTATGATCCCTTATGCAATTGTTGAGCCCTAACACATTTTGAATTTGAACACACTAACCCCCTCATATATTATAAAAAACAATCACTATGAACCCAAGCATATTATACCCTCTAATCCCTATGAACCTTGACACAATGACTCACTAGTGCAATCAACCCCTAACACACTATGGCCTTGAAGACACAAACCCCCTAATAAACTATAACCTTGAACACATTAACCCCCTAATACATTATGACCCTGAACCCTATGACTATTGATTCATCATCCCTAAAACATGATGACATTGAACACATTAAACCTAATATACTTTAACTCCAAATCCATATTACATCAAACACATTATCCCCCTTGATCCCTATGACCCTTAACACAACCACCCCTGAAACATTATGACATAAACAAATTAACTTCATAATAAGCTATGGACCTAAACACACTAACTTTGACTAATACATTGACCCCTAGTAAAATATGAACTTGAATAACTCAACACCCTAAAATGCTACAATCCTCATCCCTATGACTCCTAATGCAATCACACCCTAATTATAGTGTGACTTTGAACAAAATAACCCCCTAATAAATGTGACCTTGGACATAGAGTACCCCCTAATTGATATAAACCTTGACACAAACACCCCCTGACATGGTATGACCTGGAAAAATGTAACCATGTAATACATTATGATAATTAACCCCTATGACCCTTGACACGAAAACCCCTTAATATATTATCACTTCAAACACATTATCCGCTCATATAATATAACCCCCAAAATCTATGGTTCTATACATAATATACCCCCTAATCCCTATTAAACTTGAGACAAACACCTCCTAACAATATATTATAACCCCAAAGACACTAACCCCCTAATTCACTAAGACCTAAAACACATTAACCCTCTTATACATTATGATCCATTAACACTTAATACCCTTTATTACATCACACCCTAGTTCACATTATGACTTTGAACACCCTAACCCCTTATTATATTATAACCCCTAATCACTATGACCCAAGACACAATACACCCCCTAATCCCAAAGACATAATCACCCCCTTACACACTATTATCCCAAAGGCATTGGCCTCCTAATATACTATGAGCTTGAACACAATAACCCTCTTATACACTATGACCCTTGATGCAATCACTCCCTAATTCATTATGAATTTGAACACACTAACCCCATAATATACTATAATACCTAGTCATTATGAGTTAAAAATAGTATACCTCTTATTCCATATGAATTTTAACACCATCACCCGGTGACAAAATCACTTCTTGACACATTATGGTCCTAAATACATTAATGCCTTATTACACCATGACTTGGAAAACACTTTACCCCCAGTCACAATAACCATAGACACATTATATTTATTAACCCATGAGACCCCTAACATAATAACCTTTGAACACATTATGACCCCTAACATGATAACACCCTAACACATTAACCCATTAATGCACATTAATCACTAACCACTATAATGATTGTTGATCACGGTTGACCACAATTGATCATCTTGAGACCTCACACTTCTTCTAGACATACAACTAGCATAGTGATCCCCCCACCAAGGCCCCAAGGAGGTTTCACTCACATCATAGTAAAACTACTCACCTCCCCATCATATCAACTACTAAAACATTCATCACCAGATTCTTCTCAATGACCTAGGGTGTTGGGAGAGTTATGATTGAGTCTCATTTACCTATAACTATCATGGTCATTCATTGGATGTTAATAAAATTATCTTATCGTATTATATCCCATAAACCCACCAAGTATAGTAATAGTGTTCACACATTGTGGCTAAGTATGTTCTTGATCTTTTGTCGTTTGGTGGTTTGCACTCCTTTTTTTATTCTTCTAATGACTTGATATTTCCAATAGGCCTATAGGTGAATGTGAGTATCTCTCTTAAACATTTTTCAGCTAGGTGTTTCCTCTATGAATTATTAGTTTCTCCTTGTGGTAATGGAATATGATTTCTACATATCTTGAGATGTATACCATGTAGAAATGGTGATGCCTATAGCAATAATAGATGAGGCCAAGATAAGAGAGGCTCTAGAAAGTGTGTATCCAAAGGACATAATTAGATCACCATCTATTAGGAAATTGTTCTCTTTGAACAGCAACAAAGGTATGGAAGTGTATTTGATACCAGTGGTATGAACAATCTTGTCTGATAACTAAATAAACATCCAATCCAAATAAGAGAAGGAAGAGAAATATGTATGTGATAAACTATAATTGAACAAGTGAAATTTGTAGAAAAGATGCTTATACTTACCTCTTAGAGATGTTTTGATGTAGTAGTTGTATGTAGTTCAAAGTGAAAAAGTAAAGTAACATGAAGCATTTGAAACCTGCAATAATGTATTATTTATGCATAACTTAACAGCAAAAGAGAATGACACTTGATACTTTATGCTTTTAAAAGTTGAAACAAAATTAAAGATAATCAAGCAAAGTTATTTAATACATGTCACTTTAAAAAATTATTAATAATGTTTAAATACTATATAACAACTACATTCTCATTTTAATAAATTTTAAAGATGTAAGAAGGCCACAATAATGGCTTTATGACTTTCTTTGCTACCAAATCCTTGAGAGTACTCTAAACTAGTTTATGACTTTCTTTGTTATCAAATCCTTGAGAGTACTCTAAACTAGAAAATGGACCATATCCCCAAAAAAAATTAAACATCTAGCCATTAAAAGTTAAGTCTACATAGCTTTGGCCCTTCAAAGTTGAGAGTAGCAAGAAATACACTTGGATAATGTTGGATTGTTGATTATCTTAGTAAAATAAAAAGGGGTTAGTATATTAGGGGCTACAGATTAAATGGCTTGGTGGTTAAATAGGTTGAATGAATTAGGGAGCTAATGAACCTTATTTGTAATTCATTGTAATAGCTTCATTGTAATTCAGTGTGAACCTTAGTGAACCAATCACTTACAAAAAAAGGATTTAAATGATTTGTGTTGATAGCTTGATTGCATTGGAAAGTGATTTTACAGTGCAATGTGAGAAAGATGTTAGGTAATGTTGATGTCACCATATGTTAACATTCAAAATAGAATTATAATACAAGTATAACAAACAAAAATAATAATACAATATATTGATTAAATAAAAATATAAATTTTTTGTATAATCTATTTATATAGAAGAAAGGGAGATATGAGATTTACATATAAAAAACACTATATAAAGAAATAAAAGAAATTATCATAGAGATAATTTGTTTTTATCGTAGCACAAAAATAAATTATGTACAAGTTGTTACACATGTAAGTGGCAACCATCTCAACAAATGAACTTATAACATTACGAAAACATAAAGATAACCATAAAAAAGATGAAGTAAAGTAATTTGAGGATTAAGCAAAAAATAAAGATCAAGGAATCAAACTTGTAATTTGAAGATTTATCACTCAACAGCGACTCAAAGGATTCATTAAAGTCCAATTACAACTTTCAAAAACAAGTTGTGTTAATTCTTCCCATGCACGTGAACATTGATCTTTTTAAATATTTTGACACTAATCATTTCTCTCTCTTAGCTTTAAAGTTGCACACTCATATTAATTGACCAAAACAATTCCATGGAAACAAACCATCGATCGGGCGAGAATTACAGATGGAAGACAGATTTAAACAACAGAGAATGGATTTGTTTAATCATTTACAAAATTGTTTTTTGAGTTGTTAGAATTTGGTGATATAAGAAGATAGAGTTTGTGTGAAACTTGGATCAAAGGAAAACTATGAGAATATTTGAGTTTTTTTGTCCAATTCAAATCAAATCTATCACCTAAAATAGAGCGTAAATTAGATAAGGAATCAGTTCCTTCTAAGAATTGTGATCTCCTACCATCAGATTCGCATTTATTTATTATGGATTCTTCTTCAGAGGTGTGGCAAGAAATTAAAAATGAGGACAAGAAATGAAATGTACATCACCAATGTAAGTTTAATTTTGTGAGTTTAATGTGCAATGGTAATCCCATGTGTTTATTTGTATCATGCTTTGAGCACCTAAAGAATGTGATCTTCTTTCTATAATGGAATAGAAATTTTGATTTTTTCTCTTGGAAAAAAAAAAAAGAGGATGGATGCAAACCGAGACTATTCATTGACAATGGAAATGTTGCATAGAGGTATTTATTATGTCAAAGGATCAACAAACCAAGGGAGCAATATATGCATTATCTAGAACACCCTAGAAAACTTATTTATTGTCAAAATCTGGTGAAGAGAAAAAAATTGAAAGAGGATAGAGTTCCAGACCATTTGAGGATTTTTCTTAGAGTCAGAGACTTTCCAAACACCTAAGGGCATGGAGAAACTCTGCCTTCAAAATTCAACCCTTACAACTATGTTGAACACCAAAATTTACATTAGAAAAATACATACATCATTTGAGCCTATGAATTCTTTGTCAATAACATGTCTTAGGTTTTGAGCTCACCATTTATACTACAATATGTTTGTGTGCACAGGCATTTTAAATATTATTAAAATTGATGTTCAAATGTTATTTGTAAATATTATTATTCAATCTATAATTTAATTATTTGAAAGGATCCCTTATCCTTTTTTAAAAGAAAAAAATATATTATATTTAATATTTCAAAAAAGAAATTAAAATATGCATTTTCTTCAAAGTCAAAAATCTCCCCAAATCTAACTTATCTATCATGTAAGAGTATATTATAGTCATCCAGAAATCATTTCTATATATTTTGACCTCCTTCCCTATGCCATCAAAAGAATTCTCTTATCTTCCAATCAAAAAAAAAATTATATCAATTTTCAAAAAAAAACCTCATTTATCAATATTTTAAGTTTGAACAAAATATTATCAAAAATTAAATTTTTAAAAATATATATTCATATTTAAAAAAAAAACATTTATATATCATTGTTTTAATATATTTTAAATTTGAGTTCTCAAGGTGTAGGATAGTCGGTGACGGGAGTGTATTGTTAAGGCACTCTGTGATGTTAAAGTCATCGATTTGAAACTTGCAGGGACAAAAAATCCAACCATGTTAAGAGTTGGTATGGCTTAAACCAAGTGCAATCCCCAGCAAACAAAAATATATATATATTTTTAAATTTAACTAAAATATAATTTAAAATAAAAATGTATAAATAAAATTATATATTTTTTAATTTTACATATATAAATGAATTAGACAAAACTAAATCAGTACAATGAAAATTCCTTCACCGTTTTAATCTAATCTTTACATAAATGAGTAGAGAATCATTTAAATTATATCTATACAAAAGTGGAGAATCAAATTTGATAGGTATATTTATATAGAATGGAGAATCAAATTGGGGAATTAAAGCAGATACTATATTTTTAAATTTTATATATACAAGAATGGAGAATCAAGTTACATACTAATGGGTAAAGATGCTTGTTTAATATAATTATAAATAAAATATATTATAAAGAAGATGTGAGCACCCAACATGTATGTAGATCTATATATATTTTAGAAAAGCATACAAAGCATAAGGAGTGTTATGCGATATTTGACTTGCACATCATGTTCAATTGTATTTTTCATTAAAAAAAATATAACCCATCTTCACTATTGATTTTAATTTGTTCGTTATCCTTTTGTTTACTAATCACTGCAACACTTTTCATTGTTGCAACACACATTCATATGTGTCTCGTGTCATGTTGCAACACGTGTTCATACGTGTTATGTGTCATTATCTTGAATATTTATGGTATGTTCACAATAAGTGTTCATCCCTATATGTGTGTCATCATCTTGAATATTCGTGTCATGTTGCAACATGTGTTCATATGTGTTATGTGTCATTATCTTGAATATCTACGGTATGCTCACAACAAGTGTTCATCTCTATATGTCTGTCATCATCTTGAATATTCGAAGTGTGTTGAGGTGACGTGATCTCCTACCATGTGGATTTGCATTGTGTGAACCCTTCTTCTCATCAAGTTGGTTAAGCAGTCTATGCAACAACCTCATCCACTGGTGATCCAGGTGGATATCGGTGGCCACCCACCTTTTCCAAATGGCTCAAAACGGTTTTCTGGCCATTTTGGCAATTTACTATTTTTAGCAGGTTTTAACTTCCAGGGCCATTTTGAGGGTCCAAATGAAGGTTTTTCAAGATATATGTTCTCAATGATAGTCGAAGGCATGATTGAGCCCCCAAAATGAATCTCCTCGACAATACCTTTCCAACGAGCTATCACACGCCTAAAACGGAGATCGTATGCAAAAGTTACGACCCCGGGAAGTTGATGTACTCACTTACCCACTGAGATCGATGCAGTTAATACCTGAAGTTGATGTATCAATTTCTACCCAAATCCAGCTCCACATGACTTTGGCCATCTCCCTAGGGTTAGGGTTTGGATGTCTAGGACTTTGGCATTCATGTTTATTGTAAAAGGCCTCTCAGAGCCCTTACTTTGTAATCTATCTTTCTTTAATGCGTAGTAGCCGCCATTCTTTCCTCGCAGATAAGCTCACCATTCCCAGCTTAGCTCACTGTATTTTTACACCAGACATTTCTTTGATTAATAAATCGTATTATTGTATATCTATGCTTATGGTTGCATCTCTGATACATTGCTATATTATTGAATATCTGCAATATCTGCATTTCTTTATTATATCTCTCGGCTTCCTCATTTCGTACGAAAATAATCCTGATCAACTGCAGATATAGAAATTATAGAGCTCACTCAACTTTTGATGCTAATAGTTCATGGTGGATGCAGTGTCGGTCACATGGCATGGCAACATCAATAAACTGCGGGATATTTTTGTTTTAGCAGCATAAATAAAACAAGTTGTACATTAGGCCATTGTTGATTTGGGGAGTTACATGTTGGAAAGGCAACATCATTTCAAAATAATTCTAAAAGAGTTGAACTATATGAACATCAAATTGTCCACAATGAAAGATGCAATCACTCTATTGAAACAGGAAATCTACAAAATTGCAGAGATCATTATAAAACTAGAGGAGAAACTTGGAATAATATTAGACATATTGTTGGAATATCACTTCCCAAGTGGAATCCTTGTAGACGAAGAGTTGGTATAACCAGGCAACCATCTCATCCCAAGTAACTTGATCATTCATGATGTCTCTTCTTCGTCTTTCTCAATATTGATAACAATACTCTATATAATTTTAACTATGAGTATTGTTAAGTTTGAAACAGTTTTCAGAGGTTGTAAGGCCATCAAACATTTTGTCGTTTATAATAAAACTATAGTAACTCAAACTTAGTTATCAATATATCAAGTATCAGCAATAAATTGGAACCTCGTACTCAACTTCAAGGGTGTGTATATGTTTATTATGCACATTTGAACCCCATAAATTGTGTCTGTGATCTCATTTTCTAAGTGAGGAAAGAAGCAAATCTCAAAAGAAATATGAAACTCAACTATCTAATCTAAAAATTATTACAATTTTAAATGATTTATGTAGTGAACAATATTCATAAAAGCATTGCCATGTTCTTTAAAAGTGGAATAGTGTGTTCCAAAGAAAATGTAGTAGAACTAAACAACACAGGTTGAAATTCAACCACAAACTATAATTTCAAATTTTAATTCTTTAACAACAATTTAAACCTAGCTGAAATTATCTAGTGTTAGAAGTTGAGTTATTCACCGTGATTTCAATTTTTAATTCACATAAAAGTTTCAACAACAATTCAAAACTTAAAAACTACTTATAGTTATCTAGTGGATTCAATCACCCCACTCCATTGAGAGATGGGTTTTCCCTTCATTCTCTACATTGTCAAGAGTTGACGGACCATCCGTACTCAAAATAACTGGACTTACCCATATTTAAATTGGTGTGACATAATCTCTATTCATTTTTTTTTGTTAATATTCATATTCATTTGTAAGCTGAGTTACTCAGTTGTGACACAGTCGTAAATTAGTCGTAAATTATTGAGAGTTTATCTAAATTAATTCAAATTTCATTATCAAAAGAAAAGGTTTATATTAAACTTAACATGATGTTTATATTAAACTTAACGATAAATTTACCCATTCAACTGAAAGAAAAAGAAAAAAGAAAAAAAAAAATTAAAATAAAAATGAAAGAATTCATTTCAACCAATGCATCCTCTAAAGTTGATGGATCACCACCACCATGACCTTCTATGGATCCAATTTTGGGGATGGTATATCCATATTCAAAGCACCCAATACATAATAAAAAAAAAAAAAATACATACCCTCTCTCTACGTATGAATAGCCATTTGGATGCTCTAAAGGAGGGGATATCGGTATACCTATAATAACCTATGTCACGTTGTGTACCACTTCAGTATCCTCACTATGGATCTCCTAGAACCGACCCCATCTTGGATCACGACACACTTGCAGGTCCAAAGTTTCACAATATTTTTATCAAACCATGATTTGACTTAATTTTAAAAATAAAGGACCTCATGCATACACATTAACAAGGATCATTCACTTATGGTGAGGCAAGGTGCAAAGGAATAATGCATCCCCATGGCCACAACCTCCAATGCATTTTCCATGCCGATCCTCCTCACTAGCTCTAGATCCCTACATGTTATGTAAATAAAAATATTATATTCCATTATAATCTCAAGGTGTTTAACTAGGGACTAAATATCATTAATAAATACAATAGTTAATATTAAATTGAAAAATATTTTTCAATAATTATTAAATATATAGTAAAAAGGAAAATTATTAATATTATTTTAACATAAGAAAAATTAATATTAAATAATAAACACAACAAACATGTACAAATTAAAGAATCATAAATATAAAATAAAAGAGAAAATATTACTTTGAATTTTTTGGAAATAAAAATAAATAAATAAATTGCTTTGTAAACACAACGAACGACAAAAAGTAGCAATACAAACAAATATTATTTTTGGAACATTGCCCAAAAAAACATTAAAAACAAAATTCGATGATGTTACCAAAACAATCAATAGAACAAGCCAATAGAGTTCAAGAAAGGTTTTAGCTTGCCTGGTTGCATTGAGGCCTATGTTATGGGGAAAAATGGTAGCTCCATGCACATTGTTGTGCCCATGGACAACATTGGTGCCATAAACAATAAGAATCCCAAGGCGCGTAAACATAGTTGTGTCCTGAAATATATCTATTATGCTCTCCCATTGTCGGGTCTTTTAATCACCTCCTTAATTTCTCAAGAAGATAGTTAGAAAGAATGTGCATTTAATTATCAATCTGGGGCTCATATGGAACTTGCAAATTGTTGAGCACTATATATGCAGGAACAAATATTCTTCCTATGTGTTGTAGTCATAATGTCAATGATTACATTTCTGGTCAAAGTATAGACGATTCTCAAGCTCTTGCAAGGTTCTACAAAAATCCACCCTTGTAGGATTGAAAGCACACTTTTGCAAAAGAGTAAACATCACACTTGCAGAAAAATGTCACATGTTCTGAAAAGGAAACAAACATGTTGGAAATGAAACATATCAGCTACAGGTATCATGAGTATGAATCAATTGTCTCTTGAAGTAACCCCAACAATCTAACTCTAAGAACACACACTTGCTTGAAAAGAGTTGCAATGTAGAATAGTTCCCTGACGAGTTGCAACAACTACTGTAAGGAGTTACAACAATGAATTGCAACATAGAATAGTTCTCTAGTGAGTTGCAGCAATTGTTGTAAGGAGTTGCAACAACTGTGTGGGACTTCCAGCAACTAAGTTGTAGCAGTTGTGTTGTAGTAGTTGTGTGGAAGTTGCAGCAGTTGTGTTACAACACTCTAGAGTTGCATCCAGACACATAACACTCAAGAGTTGCAGCAGTTGTTGAGCAAGAGTTGCAGCATTGGGAGCCAAAATACATCATATCACAATCTACACAACAACTTGTCTAGCACATCATCTTTGCAAATTAACTCAAAGATAAATGAAAATATGATTGTTTTCTAATGTTTAATCATAAATTCATGTAAATTACTAAAGAAATGTAATGGAAACACATTAAGTCTAAATCCCACACAATAATGGATTGATACAAGGTATAGTTAAGCGGAAAGGGGTTGAAAGTATGGAAAATATGGTATAAAAAGATGTCATTTATGGAGAGCGTCACCCACAGAGTGGTCATTGCTCGAGGTTTAGGCGTTCTTTCGTTTGCATTAATAACACTTCCTGCATTTTAAATTTTCAAAATTTTAGGTTCATGGGATAAATCCCATCAAATTCAGAGAAATGAGTTTTATAATTTCCTATATATAATTGTTGTCGATGATCACCAAAACCCATACAAGAAATCAAGAATTATGGACCTATGGTGAAGTCTCGGATAATTGCACGGATGGAAGATCTAACAAAATGTTTAATTTGGGTCATTTGGCCAATATTTTCAGGCAGATTCATGTGAGACAATAGGTCTTCTACCCAAGCTTCAACATGTTGCTCAGAATCCTTGTAGACATGCAGAGAATCGACATTGATTCCCTTAAAGTCATTCCAATGCATGCAAAGGTCATCCATTAACAGAGACAATGCCATTGTTGCTATTTTAATGAACCAATCTCTCAAGTAGTCTATGCCTACAAGATAATCATTCACACATAATCATTTGCACAGGATTAAACTTACCTCTTAACCCTTTTTATTTTTAATTTTTCAATGTGATGAACCAACAAACCTCCAAAAATCTTCTCTCCTCTCTCACTTGTCGATTGAAACTACTATAAGCTCATAAGAAGACTTGAATGCCTCTATTTCTTTTAGATTGTTTGTCTGAAGACTCTTTATCCCGAAGAGAAAACACGACTTGTATTAAGATGTTGCATTAAATTGCACTAGACTGACATAACTCCATAGGACAAGCAATAAACTTTAGAGGACAGGTGGTAATCAACTTCATGACAGGTCATAAATTACAACACATAAATTTCAGTCCTACTAGTGTAAGTTGCAGGGCAAGTTAATGTTATGTGCAGGTGGCCTATTTGAAGATTTTTTTTAACTAATTATTTTTAACATAACAATAGCTTTGAAAAGCAAATAAAAATTATCACATCAACTTTCTTAACCAATACAAAAATTAAAAATTAAAATATTTTAAAATATTTTTTTTTAAATTAAAATTAATAAAAAATATTATTTACACTTTTCACAACATTATGCAAACAAAAGAAATATACTATTGGAAATTATTGACAGCGTTTACACTTTTGTTTACATGGGCCATACCATCATCTAATTAATCAATCTTTTTATTCTATTTTTTAAACACTAATGGGCATATAGAGCTGTAGATAATTTTTTGTCGTATTAACCACGCAGACACTAATGAGCATATAGGGGTACAGATAATTTATTGTCATATTCGACACCAAAAGTATGCATAGCATGAGATGGAATAATGCATGACGATACATGTAAACTTTAAGTTTTTTTATTTCTTTCTTTTAAATGTCACTTCCAGGAAGATGGAATAATGAAGGATGATACGTGTAAATTTTAAGTTTTTTATTTTTATTTTTTTTATTATTTTTTTCTTAAATGTCATGTCCAAGTTTGGGAAACTAGCCAAATAAACGATTTTCCCCTGTTATCGCTCAGTTTGTAGTTGAGATCACAGGTTAAGGGATAAAGACAAACTGGCGTAACAGGAACCTTCCCTACCCAATGTCATCACAATGGGGAGGTTCTTTCTATTAAGGGAGGTTAGCCCAGGGGAGACGTCCCCGACAACCTGGGGTTTTGAAGAGGCTAAGATATAAGGTCAGAGTTAAAGTTTCCCCTCCACAGGTTACCACCAAAATCAGAAGGTCTAGCTAATCGGCCAATAATGAAGTATAGTCCCAAATGAGAACACCTACCTGTAACAAAGCAACAATAGAAAAATATATATGCATGCTATATACAAAGGATTAGCACGTCATATGACTATCTGATATAATTTAAGCAATGTGAAGTAATAGATATCAATGAAATCAATGTTTTGTCAATTATCTATGGAAAGAGCATTAATTCATCAATGACTATCAAGATGACGAAGCCAACAATGTATTCAATCAACACTTCAATCAATAATTGATTTAGATCATCACTCAATTGATTGTAAAAGTCAAAAGCTTGCTGCGTCAAAAATAACCAACTATGACGTCAGCCTTGGTTAGGGTTAGGGTTAGTTAGTTAGGGTTTCAAGATATAGAGTTTAAAGAGTTGTTCTGAACACTAGGACTTCAACGCTAGAGTCTAAGGATCAATGCCTAAAGGGTTAATGGAGTCAACAAGTGATGGACGCAAGAGTTGAAGGGTAAAAGTTTTCTCAGGATTAAAGGATAGGTTTTCAAGGTGTTGCTAAAGCAGGGCCTTGAAAGCAGAAACCCTAAGAGAGAGAGAGTTACAAGGTGTTGCAAAGGCAAGGCCTTATGCTCTCTCCTCTTTCCCAGCAAATGGCTAGCACAATAAAGAAATTTTAACCAAGACAAGAGGTTCTAATGAGGGAGACGTTGCAAAAACAAGGTCTATCAACAAACCCTAGATTGTTACGGCCCTAGTGTAGTAATCCTAGGCTAAGGACGTCTCACTCTTCTTGGCTTCAAATAGGTACGACTAGCTTGAGAAATGAAGAAAATAAGTGTAGCTAAGGCTAGGCTCTATTTTCTTATTCAATGGTTTAAAGTTTCTTTGTCAGGGGACATGAGACAACAACCTACTTGTGTGGTTGTCCCCTAGGGTTTTGATTCAGCAATATATAAGTAAAATG
>SNQJ01S0012374.1:123676-135359 GCA_010110895.2 Picea sitchensis | reverse complement strand
GTTGAGGTGGAATTGTTGTAATTATGTGGACCACTTTTGATGGCGATCATTCTGTAATTTTCCTTGTGTGTGCATGAACTGCAGTGGCTTATGATCAGTGTGGATGACTGTCTCCTTCCCAAGAATGTAATGTCTCCACTGGCAAAAGGCTTTCATAATGGAGTACATTTCTTTGTCATAAGTAGGGTACTTATGGACAACATCTGATAGTGTCTCACTATGATAGGCCATGGGGTGGCCGTACTGACTGAGAATAACACCCACAACATAGTCTGAAGAATTTGTCTCGATCTCAAAGGGATACTGCAGTTCTAGTAGTTAAAGTAATGGGGCTGAGCACAAGGGGTACTTCAAATCATCGAACGCTTGTTGTTGGGACTGGTCCCACGCAAATTTTTCCTTACCACCACCCCTGGTTATTTGGTTGAGGACCCATGCAATATGGGAGAATACCAGCATGAACATATGGTAGAAATTGGCAAGGCCCAAGAAACTTTGAAGCTCAGTGAGTGTGGTTGGGGCTAGACAGTCACGAATGACTTGGATCTTGGTTGGATCCACATGTAGGATGTGCCATGTTGATCAACAATGTAGCCCAGGTAATGGACCATGTCCATGCTGAAGGATCATTTTTCCAAGTTGGCGTATATCTTGTGTTGCCGCAGGGTGTGCAGAACCTGCCAAATATGCTGCAAGTGTTCTACCCAAGACTTGTTGTAAATGAGAATGTCATCCAGATACACAGCTACAAAATTATTGGTAAATGGTCACAGGATATCGTCCATCATCCTCATGAAAGTGGTCGGAGCATTTGTCAAACTAAAGGGCATGAAAAACCATTCAAAAAGTCTTTCCTTTGACTTGAAGGTGGTCGTACATACATATGTTTGTTCTATCGGGACCTAGTGGTAGCTAGAATTCAGATCAATCTTACTGAAGTATTTNAAGTGGAGCTATAAATATCTCTTGTCAAATCTCTCCATCAACCTCTCTGTGAACTCCAAATATGAGGTAGTGTGATTGTGACCCAATGTCACTAGTCCATGGTACCAGCACTCGTGGGCCTCCCCCACCAAGTGCAATGTGGTGAAGCTAATAGCTTATGACTCTATCATCTGGTTAATATTGGAGTATGTGTCAAGCTTCTGAACCCATGCCTGAGCTGACCAACCTGATGATCCGTCGAAAGTAGGAATGTTTAGTTTTCCCACTTTCTTGATGGAATCCATGTTGTGAGCCTGCTCGTTGCCTCTCTGTGCCTCCCGGGGCCTGTTTCGATATCAGATCGAAAAGTAGTCCATCAAACTCATGTTTGCATGGAAATATGGTCCTAATTCCAAGTAGTCTCTCATGTACTCCCTGAATGTATCTTGTAGCACCACCTACCCCTAACCCTGATGTCCTCCTGCCTACCCTGGTTGTCCCAAAGGCTTTCCCAATGTCTGTCATGTCTGGAACTGTGGATATAAAGGTCAAGGAATCCTCCCAGACAATGTGTAATCTTGGGCTGGTGAAGGGTTTGTATTATCCCCTCCCTGATATCCATTGGAGCCATTGGCCCCACCTCCCTGGTGTCCTCCTGAACCACTCGGTCCTCCTACGACATTGGCACCTATAGTGCTCATACTATGTTGGAGAATTTGTGCACTAAGTTTCATCTCTTGTATGGGTGTCAACATGTCTCTATGTCCCCTAGCTAGGTCACTCAACATGGCCTGTGTGTTGTCAAGATGTATCTCGGGGCCTTTCCCCCTACCCTCGAGTGTCTCACGCCTGTCACCCATAGTCCTCTCTATATTGGCCTCTTTGTCTGAACTGATATGCTCTATGTCCTCTATATCTAGCTCTGTATCTAACTAAGTGTGGAAGGGGGTGTAATCCATTCAGTTTCTATCTCTCCTATATTTGTTATGACCTTTACGGTACTGAATGTACTTGTCTCCAATATGTCCACGACCCCCTAGGTATTCTTCACCTATTCCTAGAATCATGGGGTCATGAGAAGCACTTATTCACAGGTTGCTAGGAAGAAGGCTCTGATACCACTGAAATATCCTTGATCCAGTTGATTTGGATATCTACTATGGATCTAGCATTCTGTCTCACAGATCTGATACTCTGGAGGTTTCTGGATGTGTTTTATCTTCAGATCTTATACTCTTGGAGTTTTTGGACGTGTTTTAGTTATGTGCTTGAGATTTTTTGTGGTTGTATGTGCATGTTATACATTATGGTTTAAACAATATAAATATGATGCATGCGGAAATAAGGAACAACAACCGCCCAATAATATGTATTATGAGATTCAAGTAGGGAAATACAATGAAATAATGGAAATATAGAAGACAGTCATCAACTAGATCTCATAGATTGTCACTGGAAGACAAGAAAATAACATAAAATACTCGTGATCAAAATATGAAGGAAGATCTGATGCATGCACAGATAGATCGGCAAAATCGACAGTTCCAGAGAAGCACAATAACCGCTACAAATTGGAAAACTTGATCAGAAGGTTATACTTGGTGGAATGAGTTGGAAATTGTCCCAATAGAAGTGCCCTGGCCTCTAGACTGATCTAGGTGACTATCGTATGGAAGATCTGACCTTTGATGCTTCGAATCTCATCCCCTGGGGGTCTGCGCACCTCCTGCGCTCTCTGGATGCTCCCAAATGATTCCACCAATGGAATCGACTGATATAGGACTCAAAATGTTCACCCCAACAAATGTGGAACTGGGTCTGAAGGGTTTCCTCAGATATACTCTGATGCTCTGTCTATGACCCCAACTGTCCTTCCACAAGAACCGCGCCCTAGATGGATGAATGATGTGATCTAAAGGATTCCACCATCCTAATATGATGGTAGATGGCTCAATCAATGCGCCCTAGCCCTGGATATCAACTAGTTCAGAAGGAAACTGCAATCCGATCTCTGATCTCGTGCAACTACACAAACCCTCTATATGAACTTGCACCCTCACTGGATAAACTTCGCAACACTGCAAACTGGATACTCTTAAATAGAACGGTGAAATACCTAAATGGTATCTCCGATGGACTAGGGTGTGTCTCTCCACACCGAAACTAATCAATGGTGGTGGTTTCCTCTAGAAATCCACAAAACAGTAGAAGTTGAATCTCTTCCTCCTCTGGGAACTCTCAACATCAAATCATAACATAACATAATGAGGAATTAGGTTGAATTCCTCCCTTTATACTCTTCCTGAACTAATTCACCATTGACCTCACTTAAGCTAGGCGCTTTTCCTCCTAAGGTGAATAATTAATTAATTAAGTCCCCCTTTAGCACCTTTTCGTTCTAATTCTTCGTTGACTTAGGCTTAAGTGACTTTTCCTATGCTTTTTGTCTTAATTCAACCTTTAGCCACCAAATCACCCTTATTTCTCCCTTTGTTCCCTATTTGTGCTTGACTATAGTCTACGGGAACATATAGACTACTAAGTTACTCCATGTTGGCCTACTCTTTGGAATGGGACATCACATAACAATCTGTCCTGGATGTGAAAATCAGTGACAGTGGCGCCTGTACCCAAGAGATGATATGTGGTGGCAAAGTCTGGATCTTGCTGGTAAATTTGGGTCCACTGTGATGTTTCATGTCCACGGTAATGGAGTATAGTGGTAAGTGAAACCACAGGAGGCCGACTGAGGCAGTCAGCGACATGATTGGAGATACATGTCTTATACTTGATGTTGAGATGGAACTGCTACAAATAGGTGGACCACTTTTGATGGCGGTCATTCTGCAATTTCCCCTGTGTTTGTATGAACTGCAGAGGCTTGTGATCAGTGTGTATGATCGTCTATGTCCCCAGAATGTAATGTTTCCATTGACGTCAAGCTTGTACAATGGAATACATTTCCTTGTCGTAGGTGGGGTATATACGGACAGTATCAGAGAGTGTCTCACTATGGTATGCTACTGGATGCCCGTGTTGAGTGAGAGCTACACCCACATCATAGTCAGATGCATCAGGCTCAATCTCGAAGGGTTGTTTCATATCGTTCAAGGAGAGTACTAGAGTTGAGCACAAACGATGTTTCAGATCTTCGAATGCTCATTGTTTCTCCTTCCCCCACACAAAATTGGATCTACCACCACCCTTGGTCACTTGGTTGAGGGCCTAGACAATATGGTAGAATCCCAACATGAACCATCGGTAAAAATTGGCAAGTCCTAAGAAGCTCGGAAGCTCGGTCAGTGTGGTCGAGGCTGGCCAGTCACAGATGACTTGGATCTTAGCTGGATCAACATGTACCCTATGCTCATCCACAATGTAGCCCAAGTATTGGACCTTGTTCATGCCAAAAGATCATTTTTCCAAGTTGGCATAAAGCGTGTGTTGTCGCAGAGTGCTCAAAACCTGTTGAATATGCCGCATGTGCTCTTCCCACATTCTGATGAAGATGAGGATGTCATCCAAATATACTACCACAAAGGATTTGGTGAAGGGTCTCAATACATCATCCATCAACCTCATGAAAGTGGCTGGTGAATTTGTTAAGACAAAGGGCATGACTATCCATTCATAGAGACCTTCCTTAGACTTGAAGGATTTCTTCCAGACATCCGTTGGTTTGATGGGAACCTGGTGGTAGCCAGACTTCAGGTCAATCTCATTGAAGAACTTTTCCCCCTTGAGTTGGTCAAGAAGGTCATCAATCTTGGAAATGGGATAGAATTTCTTGACTGTGATTTTGTTTAAGGCTCTGTAATAAATGCAAAGCTGCCAAGTCATGTCCTTCTTCTGCACCAATACAATCATGCTTCTACAAGGGGAGGAGTTGGGTCTGATGTGCCCCTTTTGAAGAAGCTCTTGGATATGACATTTGATTTCTTCATTCTCCATCAACGGGCATCGATAGACTGGTCCATTAGGTAGAGGTGCCTCAAGGTTATATCCATTGGATGCTTGACTTGGCAATGTGTCAGTACCCCTGTAGGTGAGACGAAGATGTCTATGTATTCTTCCACGATCCCATCCACTTGCTTCTGCTGTAAAGAGAGGTGTTGTGTAGAGGCCATGGATGTGGTGGTGACCTTCTTCTTACTGTGAGCACGAATCACAAAGAAGACGAACTTCCTAGTCTATGAAATGACCTTACTGCATTGCTTAGCAGAGATTAAAGAAATAACAGTAGGCGGTGCCACCTCTAGGATCATGTACAATTGTCTACCCAAAGTAATAATAACACTACGGGGACTAGACTCATACACAACATGATTCTTCCACAAATATGGTTGTCCTAAAATAACATCACAAACTTCAAGGGGAGCAATATCACACAGTACCTCATCTTTCAAAGGCTTGATGTGGTAGGTCAGACGACATTGTTGGTTGACACGGAGATATCTTTCTTGACGAAGCCAACCGATGGTGTAGGGTTGCGGGTGTGGTGTTTTTGGTAGGGTCAGCCACTTGATGACCTCTGCTAAAATCAGGTTCTTATGACTACCCTTGTCAACAATGAAGTGAATCGGAGCCCCCTTGACCCACATCTACAAGTGAAAGAGGTGTTCCCCTTCCTTTGATTCTTCTGGTTCGCTTGGATGGACTTTGGTGGTAGCGACCATGGTACTGGGTTCAACATCAATAATCTTCTTCCCTCCTTCAGGATTTGACTCGGAAGCCTTCAGCTCGACCATAAGGGACTTCTTGGAGTGGCATTCGTCGGTGTTGTGCCAAGGACTTTTATGTTACTCACACCATTTTCCCGCGTCCTTCTTCATTTTCTTGTTTCCCTTCTTTTGTTGCAGCTTGGACAGATTGTCCTGAGGATGACCATTGTGACTTGGTACTCTGTTTTGTGGGTTAGGGTTTCCTTTTCCCTGCTTCGGCTGTGAGGGGTTTGCAGATCCAAACTCTCTATGTTTCTACTTAAATTTCTTCTCGATCTTGACAATGTATCTATAAGTTGTGCTCAATGAGGTGATGTCAAGGAACTCCATTTATGTTTGAATGTATGTATGCAAACAATCACGGTATTTGAGCACCAAATGATGCTCAGAATATTTGATACCCAATTTCTTGCGGAGGGTATGGAAAATATTGGTGAAGTCTAGTACTGTTTGGTCCCTTTCTTGACGTAGAATGGTCCATCTGGTGTATTGGTCATCATAGCTTCCAACAGGTTAGTATTGTTCTTTAATGTCGTTCTGGAAGGAATCCCATGTAGGGGCCACCACAAAAATTGTAGATTCCTCCACGGCCCTTTTCTCATAGTAGGTATCCCACCAGTCTTTAACATGGGGAACAACCTTGAGGAGTGAAAAAGTGATATTTTCCCAATCGTAAAAATTGTGGACCGAAAAATATCCTTCGAGCAGATTTAACCATTTATCTACAACATCCGCATCTATCAGTCCTTCAAATAATCGAATATCAAAATTTACCTGTACCTTGAAGGGGGTTGCATGGCCTCCTGATGAGGATGCTTCTCCCGTGGGAAACCGTCGAAGGATCTGCGCGAAGTTGTCCATCATTTTGTTCCTTTGTCATGAGAGGGCATCCTTGAGCAAAAATTTAATAGGATCTCCTTATCCATCATCTTTCTTTTCGTCTCCCATGGATTGTTGTCGAGCTCGGCACAGCCGATCTGGTAATGGCTCGATTGGTTTGAGTCCCAACTTATTGTATCCAGACCTTGTCGGGGACATGCACGAAGAAAAATAAATGAAGAGAAAATCGCTCTGATACCACTGATCCGGATTTAGGAGAGGAATGAACTGATTACAAACTGAATACCATAAACACAGAGATAGTAATAATAACACAAATATTCATTGAACAATATCTTCTATTAAATAATGAAATAGGTTGAAACTTTAAAACAACATAACTGAAACTTGCTCGAATGGTGGTACTATCTCTGAGAAGAGATGTGGATGATACGCACATATTTCTGAGCAGAATGGATTACAATGAGGCTCCATAGGCCCTTTTCATATTACTCATGAATTCCAAAACCCTAGACATCCAAAAACTTAACCCTAGAAGGTGAAATCCCAAAAGTCATGTGAGCCCTATGGGTAAGTTGGTGTAATTTGGTACCTCAACTTCCTAGGGTCATAACCTTTGCATACGACCTTCGTTTTAGGCGCATGATAGCTCGTTGCAAAGTTCTTTCAGAGAAATACACATTCTTCCATCAGAATCTGATTCTATCAACATTCTGACTGTGGTGAGCCAAAAAAACAATGTTTAGGGCCCCAAAACATCCCTAAAAGTACAATAATATGTGCTCACATGAAAACATACAAAATAGGCCAGTTGGATTAGGCGAGAGGCCACCTGTATCCACCTAGAGAATGTGTGAGGCTTCAGACAACTCCAGAAGTGTAGAACTCACAATTATAAAGCAGTACAGAAAGACGTGCTGAACAAAAATGGACACGAGGAGCCAGTTGGAATAGGTGGGTGGCCACCAATATCCATCTCTATCATTTAGACCTTAGAGACCTCACAAAAGTGTGGAGGCCACATGATTTGAGGCCAAACGTTGTCTTATCTTTTACCTTTATTCATTGGAGGAGAATTATACCATGTTTTTAGGGTCTCCCTTACACTTGGGAAGGACGTTGAGCCTTCTTGAACCCTATTTGACCTCTTTTGGATGGATAACCTCCTCTCTTGGAGGGTTTATGGATAAATCCAAAAATAAATGGACACACACACACACATTTATGTATTTATACATGTAGGGATTGAATGGTCATGCATTTAAGGAAAGGTACAACCATTAATAATTACAATATAAACATATATCATTAAATAAAAATTAATATATGTTTGGGTATATTACAATCCATACCCTCTTGGGAATGCTTCATCCTCAAAGCATAGATTAATTGAGTGTAGCTATCAAAAATTTGAAGGTCCAAGGTCTCAGATAATATATTTTCTCCACATTTCTTCTGCACTTGGTGAGATATTGTTCACACCTTAGTGACAACATATACAACCATGAGTTAGTCAACCTTGAATTCAACTCAAATTCATCTACACATGACCTTATGTCCAAAACTGAAGGAAACAATTTTATAATACTCCTCAAGGTAGCAATGCCTTCTTTCTGATAATTACTCATGATATTGTCCATGTTTTTAGGGTTGGAATTAGGATTTGTAATGTGGTTATTGTTGTATACAGAACCACCTTCTCTGGACTTAAGATGCATTAGATTCATAATCTATTTTGTCTTCCCAAAGTTTAATGTATATTTCTTTGACTGTGATCTTCTCTTCTCTTCATTTCCACACTCGTCGCTCCATGACCACCTTCTAGGCACATCATTGGATTCACACGGCAACTTGGCACATTCCTTAAAACGATGTTTTTCATTAATATGATACATTACGATAGCATTATCACATGTATGAAAGGATTCATTAAGAATTTCCTTATTTCCACTATTCATTTCTATCTCGAGGACCAAAGTATCAAGTCGTGCTTCAGTTGTGGTGGATAATATTTTCTTCTTGCCATACATAGCCATATCGATTATCAATGCTAGAGTGATTATTCTAATTCTGTACATTATTCTATGGAAAACCTTCAATTTTTTATGATTGTTCACACATTTATTATTGTTGTTTGAATTCCTTCAATTATGTGGAGTGCATTATGTATTATTCATACATAGGTAGGGAATTCCAAGGTAATAGAGTTTCAATGAATGATAGAGAATATTTTTTGCAGGAATTATACCATCGAAATTAATTTCCTCTATATTGGAATTTTTAAGGTCTTTAATTCAGAGAGCCCCTCTAATGTGATCCTTTGGTTCTTTTTATTCCTACAAAATAAAAAGTCTTATGTGTAAAAAGCATAAGAATCCTTAGATGTATTTCATGTTATCTTCTACTCCAATCCATTCAACATTCAAACACCCTTCATTGAATTATAGGTTGATGATTACTCATCATCACATGCATACTTCTTCTTATTTCTTGAAAGGAAAACATTATGGCTTCCCTTGGTATCAACCATTGTTGACATGAATTCCTTGATCAAGAAACTAGCAAAGGATGGTTCCATGGAAATAGCTCCAACTACAAGATTTTATAGCCCACGTTCCATAAGTTGGATGGATAAGCAAGTAGGATTTGATGTACATTCAAATCAATATATAATTTCATCATGTAGATAAATACAAGTGTTTGAAAGATACATTGTGTCTATGAATCTCTCTAGTGCCCTTGACCCTTCATAAAAATGTAGTTGAAGTAATTTATCTTCCATCTCAACCAATGCAATGGATTGAAGTTGTTTTACAAATTTGAATATCAATTTTYCCAATGAGAACATCACATAGGAATGCATACCATTAATATCTCGGAAATCACCCTTGAACTTAGCATTATCTATCGAGCAATAGAGTAAAATGAATAATATGCTCATAAAATTTGCATAAAAATATAGAGGATTTGTGTCTTTTACACTATCCCATTTACATATAGCAAATAACAAAGTTTTCCTTGTTGAGATTATTTTATTGTATATTTTCTAGTGGAGTAGTGGAAGGCCTTCCAAATACACACCTCAAATTTGCATGCCTTCGAGAAATGCTACCATAACCCAAAAGGCTTCTTCCTCATTTATGTAAAGCAGAATTATGCCCGCTATGAAATTCATCCCCTGTGTATATCCATCCTCCATGTTGTAAATTGAATATGCCTACAAAAAATTGTGGAGAGACCTATGCCCAATTCCATCTATCATTTGAAATACTTGGCATGATGTAAAAGTGTCATAAGTGTCTTTAACGATAAGCTTCTCTAACTTTGATTTATGGGAAATTTCATCGCAGAGGAGTAGTGAGTAAATTCCTGGGTTTGCAAGTAGAATAGCATGGCCACCTGAAATCAATTTCCAAATGACAAACCTCATCGATTTCACAATGCCATGTCTGATGCACCTTTTAAATGCTTGTGGGTTCTTTTCCAGGTAGAGCTTCTAATCCATTATATTCATGGTTGACCATCATTCGGCACATAAAATTTCCTCCCTTTCATCATTGGCATCGTTAGATGACATCCCTGTAGAGTGTTGTGCAATAAGCTAATCATTATCATCTTTAAATTCAACACTGGTATGTTTTTTTTCCATTCCACTCATGGACAAGAAGTGAGATGTTGCATTTGAGTGGAGGAACTTGGTGTTTGTTAATGGTCAGGGTATCCCCCACAATTTAGCTTTATTATCATCTGTAATGCTCATCTCCTTCTCAATGACCACTACTGATGATGTTAAGTATTGATAAACATTCTTGATTTGATTTTTTTTTAGGGTCATAAAACCAATACCTGGTTGCAGAATCACATAGTTGGGAATTTTTTCCTTCTCCTTTTTCCAACTTTTATTGCTTGTTTCTTCTCTTAGTGAAGAATTCTTTGATCTATGATTATCCTTTTGGGTTTCAATTTCTCTTTCCCCTTCTTTTCTAGGACTTCTTCTAGAAACTACAACATTTTCCCCTTCTTTTACATGCCAAGGTTGACCACCATTTCTTTCAGGAGGAGTAGTTGATCTAGGTGGATATTGGTGGCCACCCACATCTTCCAATTGGCTCCTCTTGTCAGTTTTTAGTGCAACATATTCTTCTATACTTATTTTTAATTGTGGGTTCTACACTTTCGGGGATATTTGAAGCCCTACACATCTTCCTGGTGGATATTGGTGGCCTCCCACCTAATCCAAATGGATTATTTTGTATGTTTCATGTCATCACATCTTGTTGCACTTCCAGGGCCATTTTGGGGCCCTAAACAATGTTATTTTGGATCACCATAGTCAGATTGTAGAAGGAGTCATATTTTGATGGCTAAATGTGTAGTTCTCGAAAATACCTTTCCAACAGGCTATCACGCACCTAAAACGAAGATCGTATGAAAAAGTTACGACCTCGGGAAGTTATTGTACTAACTTACCAAAACGGGGCCCACGTGACTTTTGGCGTTTCATCTCCTAGGGTTAGTTTTTTGGATATCTAGGGTTTTGGAATTCAAGTTTATCATAAAAATGCCTACAAAGCCTCATTGTAATTATCTTATGGCGAATGAGCGTAGCCATCACATCTCTTCTCAAAGATAAAGCTGCCACCATTCTAGCAAGTCTTGCACTCTGTATTTTTATAGTCTCTTTAAAATTCTTTCATTAACAGAAATCAAGTATTGTTGTATTTCTCTATTTCTGGAAATTTTCATGATTGTTTCATTGTAATATCTCTTCTTTCATTTTGTTTTAAAAATAATTAGGATCAATGGTATCAGAGTAGGCTTCTCTTGATCATTTTCCAGTGCATGTCCTTGACGAGGTCCGAGCATAGCCAGTTGGGTCTTGGGTTTGTCTCTCTTGAGGAAAATCACTCTCAAACGCCCAAAAAACCCTCGATGGCAACAAAAAAGAAAAACGACGGAGTATAATATTCTATTAACATGTTGCTTGAGCAAGCTCTCACGCAACAGAGGAACGAAATGATGGATAATTTTTCACACATCCTTCAACACCTGCCTATAGAAATAGGAACATCTTCATCAAACGGCCATTTTGGAGGAACCTCTCCCTTCAAGGTACAAGTTAATTTTGATATCCCCATCTTTGAAGGTCAGACAGATGCAGATGCCCTAGAAAAATGGTTAAATCTATTAGAAGGTTA
>SNQJ01S0012374.1:86372-109876 GCA_010110895.2 Picea sitchensis | reverse complement strand
ATTTTGATATTTTGTTACTCCATAGTTATTTGGTAAATGCAATGCATTTGTTTTGTAGAAGTGATTGCATTGAATCTCTTTGTCATTATAAGTATTATTTTTGTTCCTATATAAATTGTATAAATTTTTATAGTAAAATTGAAAGAATCACTTTTTAATGAAGATTTATGAACAAAATCAATGAACCAATATATTTATGCAAAGACTTATTAATGGAAGCAATCCAACACAAGGTGTTAGTTCAATCACTTGCAGCCAATATTGTAGGGCATTTGGCTAATTATGTAACAACATGGACCCAGTTTAAATCTTATTTCGTGAGGCACATAGTCTACATTGATGAGTTTACTAAAGATGCCATCCATGGATGTAAGAAGCCTCCCTTGCGTTTCCCCGCAAAGTTTTCCTTAAAACAATATGAGCAATATAAAAATAATCACTTTTTAATTGGGTTTTATTAATGTAATCAATGAAATAATAGATTCATACAAAAAAACCACTAATAAGGGCAATCCAATGAGTATTGAAAAACTACAAAACTTAAGAAACCATGAAAAGAAAAAATTGAATTCATGGTCTAACAAAGAGTGTAAAGTAGCAAAAACAAGGAATGAGGGATAAGAGCGAAGAGTGTAAAGTAGCAAAGGCAAGGAATGAGAGACAAGAGCAAAGAGAATCTCATTATATATAAGTTCATTTTGAAGCAAAAGACAATTCAATTTTGTTTCAATCGAATTTTATGTACAAAATCTTTGAAAGAGTAGATTCGTACAATGAGCTACTAATGGGAAAAACCAGAGTTAAAAACACTACAAACTTAAGAAACTAGGAAAAGAAAGAACAACCTCAATCAATTTGCTAGTAAACTCATGGTTTCACAAAGAGTGTAAAGTAGCCAGGACAAAGTAAAAGAGAGACAAGTGCAAAGAGAAACTCACTTTATATAAGTTGAAAATGAAGAAGCAAAAATATCATCTAATTTTGTTCCAAAGTTAAAAAGCTACAAACTTAAAAAACTAGGAAAAAAAAGCACTACCTCAATCAATTTGCTAGTAAACTCATGGTTTCAAAAAGAGTGTAAAGTAGCAAGAGCAAAATAGAAGATAAACAAGTGCAAAAAAAAACTCACTTTATATAAATTAAGAATGAAGAAGCAAAAAACCATTCAATTTTGTTCCAATTAAATTTTATGAACAAAATCAACGAAATAATAGATCTATACAAGGAGCCACTAATAAAAGCAATCCAAAAAATGTCGAAAAGTTGGAAAAACTATGAAAATGGAAGAAAAAAAAAGAACAACCCCAAACAATTTCCAAGTGAACTCATGGTACAATAACAATTTCCAAGTGAACTCATGGTACAATAACAGATGTGAAACAACAATAACAAATAACACAAAAAGAAAAAGAAAAAAACTCACTTTATATAAGTTCATTGAGAAGAAACTTAAAAAACTATTCAAATTTATTTCAATTAAGTTTTATGAATAAATTCAACGAAATGATAAATCTATACAAAAGAACTATTAATAAAGATAACCTAAAGAGCATTTAAAAACTACAAACCTAAGAAAACCTATGGAAAAGAAAGGACAACACCAAACAATTTCCTGATGTTTGGCGTAAAGTAACAAAGGCAAAGGACATGAAAGACAAGAGCAAAGAGAATCATTATACAAAGTTGTATGAATGAAAGCGATCCAAACTAACATTGAAATATTGCAAATTTAAAAAACAAAAACTAAGGAAAAACGACAAACGTTAAATAATTTTCCGATAAAATCGTGATTCAACAAAGAGTGTAAAAAAATACACGTCAAAGTACGATAAAGACCAGACAAAGTACGAGAGAGACAAAAGCAAAGAGAATCTCATATTTTATAAAATTAATTATAAACGGACTAATCACACATAAAATATATAATATGGATAATCGAAAGCTTTCGTAATTCTCCACAAACTGTGTTAAATTTTACGAAAATACTAAGTTAAAAAATTATGTAATTCAAAAAGTAATTATCTATATATATATATATATCTCATGATTGGTAAAACGACGTGAAAAGAAAAGGATCATACATGGAGGGCATGAATGAAATTATTGAGGAGGAATATTTTTGAGTACATACATTTTATAATGTGAATGTAGAGTTGAAGCAAAATGATTGAGGCCATAAATGTGTAGGTGTAGTTATGCCAGCGGGGCAAGATTTGTACACCTAACCAAAAAGTTGTAGGGGTAAGTGTGGGGTGTGTAAGAGAACCCTTCATTAACTGGTCCCTATCGTGCGTTGAACCTTTGGTATGTGAACCGCTCAATAAAATTAGAGAAAGAAAAGTGGAATTTAGTGACGTGGCCCACCGCCAATTCGACATGACCTGGTACCTAATTCCAGTGTGGCCCGGACTACGCCTCAGTGCCACAAACTGCCACGTCTTCAAGTTTCGCCTAAAACCGACATGATTACCGGGTATTCTGAAAAATCGCACCTGCCAGACTCCAGTTAACGGACAGACCTGCAGAAAGATCCCCCTCCGGCGCGGACTCAGGTTCCCGACAGGCAGCTACCTGACAACGAACACGTGTCCGAAACCTAAACGACAAACGTTTGAGACACGTGGCATCAAAAAACCGTCATGCCTAAAGATTACACAGGAACAAACGCTGCTCTGCGCCTCGTCTTCCACTCCACAAATGGCCGGACTGGCCCTTCTAATGAACGCCCCCACTCGTCCTTTCCCGGTAACGGCGGTTACTCTCAGGCGTAGTTGCCGGCTCTCGTGACAATCCTGATAAACATCCGAATTCGCCGGCAAAGAGGTCAACAGCCGGAACTTTTACCGTAAAGGCAAGAACCCGCAGTAAGTTGTGAAATATTCAAGGTATGACAGAGATATTCAAGGTCTGTTTGATAACGTAATCTTCCGGTGTTATCGGCGGCTCGAATTCCCTCGGCACACAGTTTTCAGTTTCCGGCTGGCTGCCCATCAAACTTAATTAAACTATTTTTAAATTGATTTTTTCTTTAAAAGTTTATGTTTGTCTATTCTGGAAAGTTGTTCTCTTCATGCGCATTGACTTATAAAAAAAACTTTTAAGCACTAACACATGATTATATTTTTTTGATACACGCAAAGGAATAATTATTTGCCAAAACACTTTGAAATTGTTATTCGCACATACATTATCCCCACGTCTCGCTTATGTGACATTATCTTTTGCACAGAATATTATCCCCCCTCTCATGTCTTCTTCACTTAGAGATCTCTAGAGCAACTTCGATATCTTAGCTTCCTTTTGTGAAAATCATCTTTTTCAGTGACTTGACATTTTAGTTTTCTTATGTGACACTCATTTATAATTGCGAAAAAGCAAGAGTCATAACTTTTAATATCCCTAAAAACTAGCCCACCCACTTACCCTGCGGCTATGAACGTCAAGAGACATTCAACATTTTGTCGCTCGCCATAGCTTATACGTCGTCCACCATCTTGCCATTCGCCATAGCTTATACATGTCAAGCATGTTAGTTAATCATGTTAATGAATAATCTGTGTTAATCAAGCACCCTAATGATTAACGAACACATAATGACATGTAAGAGAGTTATCTGTGTTATTCATGGCCTTTAATTTGTGGATACGACGAAGAATATTCTTATATCATTAAATCTCTCACACACATTGTATATTTTTAATTAAAAGAATGATTAATCTGGAAGTTTTCAATAGGTAATACACCATAATGTAAGTAATGTGATTCTTATTTATAAGGTGAGCGGAATGAGGTTGTTTTTTCATATGTATATCTGGAGTCCTCTTGTTTGGAACACGCTTTCAAATTGCGCAAGGGATACACAACTCTCGCCACTCTTGAAAAGCAATATTTTCAACGTCAAGACATTCAATTGAAGAGATGAATTTTTCACTAATTGCTTACACCTATCCTCTTGTATGGGGGTGAGGTTTGAGGTTCATAATTTTGTGGAGTAGATTGGAACAAGATAGAGAGAGTGTTTGTCACAATGTGAACCAAACATCTTAGTGCCAAGAGATCAATGCCTCGTGATATCATTCTTGAAGGATTTGGCACAATGTCATTCATTGCTTTAGTTATCTTTTGTGTGGTGACCATGATAAACATGCTTAGATGGATCAACAACTTGCATGGTGGTCTTCTTAGATATCCATATCTTGCTCTCAAATCCTACATGGAGCAAACATTGTGTGAGATTGATTCATGTTGGTATCTGAGAGCCTCTCCATTGCTTCACCTCATTGACCTTGATATTGACAAACCACCTCTGCATAGTTTTTCAATGGATGCATAGTTTAGAGCCTAAGAGTCCCTCTTGCCCATCTTAGAGTTTGCTCCCACCAGTGCCACATTGAGACAAATTATCATATTCCTTTGTAGCATAGTATTTGCCATATCTGCACCTTAGACTAACATCGAGGACCACTTTATGTTCCAATGCTCTCCTTACTACAAGATTAGAGGATCATACTTTTATCTCTTCAAATATTCACTTAGTTCTCTTCAAACTCTCATGGTTGATGAGGAACAAAGATGCTTGACCCTCTTATTTCATGAGATGTTTGACCTTCTCTAATAAATTACCAAAGGTCAATGCCTAACATGGCATGTACTCAGTTGATGACCTCACACTTCCAATGTGTTGACACTAGTTGGAAGAGGCCCCATGGCTAACGTCCAAGCTCACATGATAGACCTGTGAGATGTTGTAGACCTAATCACTACCATGGCTTCATGCACATCATGCATTTCTTTGTAGCCTTGAATGTTATAATTGTTTCTCCAAAGAAACATGTTTTGATTAGGGAACCTCCTTCATCATGTACTTCTTTATTGTTTCCCATCTCATTGTGTTGATGCTTCTTAGTTATTTTCTTCTTTTCCTTCTTTAAGTTATTTTTTCTTTGATATGCAATTCCCCCTTCTCTTTACGTTTTCACATATTGTATTTTTTACATTCTCTTTTTTCAAAAGCAAGAAAAAACCTAGGATACTTAAGACTACCAACCTAGCATGCATTGATACAATCTCAAGATTTCAATGTGCAACAACATCATTATGTGTAGACAAAACTCGACCACCTAAAATAAGTTATCCATTGGTGGTTCATAAGGGGGCAGACTTCCACTCATGCTAGATGCCTTTGGGTTTCGGGTTGTTCACCTATTTTCTTATGTTTGAGGAAGACGAGATTTTTGTCAATCAGAGATAGTTTTAGGTTGTATTCCAAGACCAAAAGATAGTTTCAACTTAGATAGTATTTACAATAAGATCACATACTTGTAAGTAGCCTTTAACCTTAATCCCATACATGAAACCAAATACTATTCCAATAACAATTTAACTTTTTACTTTAAAAAACATTTATAATCTCACAAACCCTTTAATTTTTAAAGGATATTAATATTTAAATTAAAAGAATACAAACAAAATAATTTAGATGAGAAAAGGACATTGTCCAGATGAATGTATTTCCCCTCCCCTCCCCTTGCGTATGGGTTGGAAGTTGTGTGAAGTATCCAAGGCGGATAGGATAGTTAAAGTTTTAGTTAAGCAAGGTTGACAACCGGATAGTTTCTCCAAACACAACACGACACAATGGACAAATAAGTTTGGTGGAGAGGTTAGGGGTGCCAACCAACTCCAATGACTCAAACAATGCATTATTATACTATAGTCCCATGCCATTTAATAAAATAAATTCTATTCACTTTCATAGTCCCATATGTTGATTGAGACCTTAGTGCTAAAGAGGGACCACCATTATTCATAGGGTAACTATATAACCTCATAGTTCACACAAATGTCTATAACTTATTCTACATTCCCTGGACTTTAATTTTTAGAAAAATCCTAGAGATGTGGCATTATTATAATATTTAATCGGTTAAAATGATTTAAGTCAAAAACCGGTAATAAAGAAAATAAAGAAGGTCCAAAAACCATGTCCTCCATACTGACAACTCCCCGGTTCACATGCAGTCCCTTCAGTGAAAGCGATTGGCGATGTGAAAACCGTGGGATTGGAAGGAAAGGTCCGACATGTGACGGGAAAATACAAGAGGCGTCAATTACAGGTCAATGGAAACAGACTCTAACATTGTCATATACTGGAAAATGGGGATGAATAGAATTCTGTATTACCAAAGGAGAAAGGACTCGAAGATCATGACTACCACGCGTCTCGTTTTCGATTCCCATTTGCGGCCCGCTCGTTGAAGCGAGACTCTCTCTATACAGTCAGTCTCAGATACATGCAGCTACAGTTATAAAATTCCATTCTTTCCTCGCCCAGGAGGGTACAGGAATGGAGAAAACACAGGAAGAGGCGCCGAGTCCCAATAGGGATTCAAATTCAGGTTCGGCTCTTCAGGGCTCCGACGTACAGAGTACAGTGGGCATGTCGCACGAGGCTCCCGCTCGACTGGGTTCCTCGGCGTCGGGGGATCGGAACCTGTGGAGGAGCAAAAGAAAGCTGACGAAACAGCGCTCCTGGTCCAGCGAGTCGTCCCGCGAGGAAGCCTGGCGGAAGAAAAAGGACCAGTTCGTGGTGGAGGAGGGTCCAGTCCATGGCTCCAGCAAAAGTACCGCGGATCGAAGCTGCTGGCCTGTTCATGGCGTGAAGTCGAGGCCTAGAGCGCGGAGCCTGACCGACGAGGATTTGGATGAGCTCAGAGGATTTATCGACTTGGGCTTTCGATTCAGTTACGAAGAAGAGCACCACGAGCTCTGCAACACTCTGCCGGCCCTGGACTTATATTATGCCGTTAACAGGCAGTACATTGGCTCTAAATTCAAGTCCCTTTCTTTTTCTTCTTCTTCTCCTCCTTCTTCTTCTTCGCCTGCTTCGGCCACTGATCGATCCTCTTGCGGAAGCCCAATGAGCCCCCTCTGCGACACATGGAGAATCGCAAGTCCAGGTATTCTCATTTCCAATTGCATCTTTTTGCTTTAAAGCCCAATCTATAGCAGGTGGGCGTAATTCAATCCAGAAACATGCATTGTTATATATGTAAGTGGGTTTACAACTTCGATCCAATCCAAGCATGCATGACGTTTTTGGGGATTGTTCTGAGCAAAATCCAATCGACGGCGATGATGAAAATTGTGACCGTGGGTGCTTAACAAAGATAGAGTTATATCGTGTCTTTTAGCAGTTTTCTTCAGTTTTTTTTCCAGATGGTTTTGCCATGTTCTGGTTTTCTTTGTGCAAGTCTTTTTATGTGGTAAAATACTGATTTTTTAAGGGGGGCTGTGTGCAGGTGACAATCCTCAGCATGTGAAGACCAGACTTAGACATTGGGCTCAAGCAGTTGCATGCTCTATTCGCCAGTGCTGCTGATTGGCATGTATGCGTTTTTGGGTGATTTCTGAAGACTTACTAAGCTTATTTCTAACAATGATCAGGGTAGGACTAAGCACTGGTGGCTTAACATTGTCATAACTGGCATCCAATGGTGCCAATGGAGAGACTAACCATGGATGGAAAATTGCTAATCATTCTTTTGGGTTTCATCTATGTACAGAGAAATTTGTAAGAAATAGTAACCGGTGCCTCTTTTTTGTTTGGTAGTTTCACATCAGGCTTTGTTACTGTCTCTGTCCTGTTACCTTTCCTTGAGAGCTTTTGCTTTGGCTAGTTATTTACTGAAATTCCAGCGTCAGGAGTTTTCCAGTTCTTTGAAAAAAAACAAAATTTAATTGATTACTTGTTGTCAGATGGCCATTAGATTGGTAACATCATCACATCTCATACAAAGAATATAATACAAAGAATATAAAATATATAGAAATGATAACATGGATGGAATAAGTTTAATTTCTATTTGATGATGGTGCAGTATTTATTAGAAGTTGGACTGGTGGAATGTTCACTACAAAATTGAACATTTCAAAACTTCCTACACAGTTTTATATCCAGAAACCTGAAATGTTCAAAACTTCCTACACAGTTTTATATGCAGAAACCTGAATCAACATAATCAACATAAGTTACTGTTTTCACTGAGCTTTTTGGTTGGCTAAGCTCAGATTCAAATATAACTCCATACTTACAAGGAACCTACATTTCACAGTTTCAGTTTATATCCAGAAATCTTAATCAACATAAGTTATTTAGTAAAGTATGTTTTAGCTGAGCTTTTTGGCTGGCTAAGCTCAGATTCAAACATAACTCCATACTTACAAGGAACCTACATTCTCATTGTCATAGTGACATGGAATTTTCCATGTATACCTTACATAGAAATTAGACTTTGTTTGTTCTAACAATCCATGGAAAGTTACAATAAATTGATATAAATTAATATCCTTGAAGCATTGGATTGCATCTCTGGAAGCAAGCCATACAATCCATGGAAAGTTACAATAAATTGATATAAATTAATATCCTTGAAGCATTGGATTGCATCTCTGGAAGCAAGCCATACAAAGATGAAACTATAACCTCGGTCTTTGATTTTCTTCAACATTTCAAATGTTACAGGGCTAGTTAGGCAGTTAATTTTGGTTCAGATGCCACACTAAAACTGCATTCTGCACAGTTGATATCAGGTAACAGATTATCAATTACAATTTACTGTGTCTGTAACCATGGACACAAATGCTAATATAACTTCATATTACATCCAAGAACGATAAGAATCGCTCTCCATCTGCATTTGGGCAAATCCTGTCAACTGTATTTTCTCATCGTATCTTCCTAAGATCGGCAGGGTTGCAGATACATGAATACAAGGACCTCATATTTCACGTGAGCTGATTTCTACAGATTAGATCGCTTTGCTTGAAAGTGAATCCTTAAAATGTCTGTATCCATCTAACCAACATACAAAGAGCTAAACTGATAAACAGTTTGCAAAGAAAATTCCATATGCTGCAAGAGACTAATTATGCAAGTTTTAATCAACCAGGCAAAAAATTAGTAAACCACCGGGGCCTGATTGGTTTCTCTAGGGCGTGTGGTGATATTATCCCACCATGGTCAAATTCTCTTCCAGCAATAGCCAGAAATAGTTGCAGACAGAAATAGAGTGTGGTATGTTTACTATGAAATAGTTGGCTAGCGAGTGCGTCAGCAAATAACCAGAAGCATAACTGATAGTAGGAGCCTAACATGTAATACAAAGAATAGGTAACTTCTGTTGTCCATTAGTCAAAATGGGAGAGTTTGGAGGCAAGTGAGATCTCCTTAATGATATTTGAGGATTTGAGAATGTTATGGGTTTGATTTTCTTGATTCTTCGTAATAATGATTTGAGGATGTTATGGATTTGATTTTCTTAATTCTTAGTAATAATGATTTGATATCTTTTTAATGATATTTGAGAATGTTGTGGGTTAGATTTTCTTGATTCTCCATAATAAGGATTTGATTTGAGAATGTTATGGGTTAAGATCTCTTTAATGATATTTAAGGATTTATAATGTTATGGGTTGGATTTTCTTGATTCTCCATAATAATGATTTGAAAATGTTATGGATTGGATTCTCTTGATTCTTTATCTGAATTATGCTCCCTAATCAAGTTGACCTATTTACTCTTAATGAATTATGGAGAATGACTAGATTTTATAGAATATAGGTGGCAGCATACTAATGTGATCAGAACATATATTCTTTCAGTTTTGGAAAAAAAAATAATTAAAATCTTATATCAATTGTAAGTTTTTGTAAAAAACCTATTATATTTACTAATATAAATTATTTTTCTTATTAAATTTATTTTATGGAGAATGATGGAGAAGTACTCGTAATTTTTTAACAAAAATTTCCTTAAGATGAAATATTCCTTACTGATAATTTTTCAGTCCATTACTACTACCTCGAGAGCTTTGATTATTTTTCTTTTTATTACATTACAAGTCACGGGAATACAACATTATTTCATGGAAATACATCATAGGATAGCAGAAATATGAAAATCCCGGTAATAACTTAGCTTAAATAATGTCGCCTCGTTAGAAGAACAAAAAACGTTCCTGGTAAAGACGATTTCAATTGCATATAGCATGAAAATTTAAACGAATTATTTAACTTCAGGTGACATTTACATATAGCAGAATTAAACTATTAAAATAACATGAGACAAATATCATTACAGATATCATAATTTAATTACCAAAATCATACTTTAATTATTAAGATTAAATAAACTCAATAACTATTTATACATAATAGTAAAATTAAACTATTAAAATCACATGAAATAAATAACATCACACCATCAATGACATCTACACACAGATATATAATAATGGAAAAATAAAAAGACTTTGGGTTAATAATGTAAAAAATAAAAAGTCTTTGTCTTACGTGGAGTTCTTTTTCTTATTTGGTTAATTTTTTTTTTATTTTTAAAAATTGATTTGTATACAATCATATTTAACTATCAACAGAGCTCTTTTCCTCATTTGGTTAATTTTTTTTGACTTTTTAAGAATTGATTTGACTCCTATCATATTTAAGTATCAACCATCTTATGTAAAAAGTTTTATTTATCTTTTACGAAAATGACATGGATGATTAAGTGTTTGGTTATATAAATTTGTATGGTAGAGATAGAATTATATTTAAAAGATTTTGTCCATCTTTCACATGAAAATGACATCATATTATATTTTACAAATGATAAAAGTGTTTAGTTATAACAAATTTATCTATTGTAAGGTAGATTAAAGTAAAAATATATGATTATCACAACAACATTTGAATAATTTGTTAAGAATATTTACTTATTACAATATGTTATGGTTTTTAGCATAATATTAATATATAAATGACATACATATATAAAATTAATTAATGAAAAAATGTTATGAATGTTGATTTAGCTAATGTTGAACATTTGATACTTTTCTTATTCTAATGAACATAATAATAGTTAGAGGATTGTTTTGGCTAACGCTTTGGAATTGATATTGGCATCCTTCAAGTTGCTTGAGACTCGTCTCTTGGTAATTAGTTGACTTTGGGTGCAATCTTGACATTAAAATAATGAATCATCTTCAAAAGGTGAGAACTATCCAATCTATAAGAGTATTCTAACACAATCTTCTTATTTAATGTGAGGACCACTTTTTATATATGTGCCCATGCAATTAGAACCAAAGCATTCTATTTAATATACTCGCTTATTGCTTCTAGTGTGTACAAAATTTTCCATATGACTATGAGGCTTATGTTTTATTTGAAATGTCTGTGTCATTTTGCATTTTAATTCTAGTATATTTTGGTTGAAAGCGTTGTATTAAGAGTGCATTCTAATCCCTACATATTGAAGTTTCTTAGTTTTAGGTGTACTTGCACTCTGGATTGGTTATTGGTTCAACCACAATCACCCCATAATAATATTTTCATGGACATAACTATTGTCGTCACATGTTCCCTTATCGCAAGGGCTTAGTTTGAAGTTGGAATGCTTAAGGGACTCTCCTTCAATAACATGTTCACAATTCCTTCAATTGATTATGATGTCAACATAACCAACCATTTTTAACTAGCATACCTTCTAAAATATCATCCACAACTAAATTTTTGTGCTTAAATAGAATGGCAAAAAAAGAGAACAAAAAATGAAACTTTGTAACTATTATATTTGAACTAGTGCACTAAATCACATAACATAGATTTATTAGTTGTCAATAAGTTGATAAAGTGATTTCCATAAATTCTAACAAAGAGAAGTAGATGTAGAGCTCTAATCCAACTGCCAGTTTTATTGACAATCAATGTATAAATAAGCTAGACATGTTTTATTTTTCCAATAAATAAGTCAACTCCTTCAACTAGTGAGATTGTGTACCTTGCTCAAAAAGAGAAGAGTAAACCACACGATCCTTTTAGAGGAGAAATCAGAAGAAGAGGAAGTGGAAGAAAGAATTTAAGAGGAAAGGGGGTAGACAAAACCAAGGTGATAGATCCAATATTCACTATACCCATTGCAAAAAGAATGGGTCATATGAAACATATGACTGCAGAGTTACATGGGATAAGGTCAAAGAAGACATACATTATAAGAAATGGGACAAAGGTAAGACTTTAGCACCAGTGAAAGGTAATCCACATGAATCTTCCCATTTTAATATAGGAGTAACTGAAGATTTATTTAACACTTCATATACTCCTTGGAAAGATGCACGGCTTCTTGACACATGCGTAACCTCCCATATGAAATTCTGAAGAGACTTCTTTGAATACTTCAATGACAATGTATATGGCATAATGTATTTTGCAGATAAGTTGAGTCTCAAACCTTCATGAATGGGCACCATCCGACTAAAGTTTCTTGGATTCCTGGATTTTCTTCTGCATAATGTGCTCTATCTTCTAGTGTTGCAAAGGAGTTTGTTGTCCCTTGTGCACATCCGACAACAAGGCCACTCTATTCACATGTTTGGTGGAAAATTTGAAATACATAAGGATTCTGAAAACATGGTTATCATGACTGGAATGAAAGATGGAAGACTGATGAAGTTGAATGGGACATTTCCCATACACAAAATGTTGCATACCTCTCTCATCATGGTGAAGGTATAATGTCATCTAGTCTTTTGTGGCATGCTAGATGTGGCCATATTAATTATGACCGTTTCAATTTGTTGAGAAAGAATGGTGTTTCTGGTTTGTCTGCTATTCTTAGGAAATTAAAGCAATGCGATGCTTATATCCTTGGAAAGCATAGAAAACAACCATTTAATGATTCTACTTCTAGAGAATGTAGAAAACTTGAATTGATTCATTATGATTTTTGTGGCCCTATTCCTATTCCTTCTGCAAATGGAAATCAATATATTATATATCATGATCCGGATTATTTTCGGCACGAAATGAGATCGGAGATATAATAAAGAAATGCACAGAGATATCACAGATATTCAATAATATAACAGAAATGTGTCGGAGATGCAACCATAAACACAGATATACAGTAATACATGATTTCTATTAATGAAAGAAATATACAAAGACTGTAAAAATACAGAGTGGAAGACTCGCTAGAATGGTGGCAGCTTATCTCTGAGAAGAGATGTGACGGCTACTCGCATTCGCAAGAAGATGATTACAATGAGGNCTTCTTTGAATACTTCAATGACAATGTATATGGCATAATGTATTTTGCAGATAAGTTGAGTCTCAAACCTTCATGAATGGGCACCATCCGACTAAAGTTTCTTGGATTCCTGGATTTTCTTCTGCATAATGTGCTCTATCTTCCAGTGTTGCAAAGGAGTTTGTTATCCCTTGTGCACATTCGACAACAAGGCCACTCTATTCACATGTTTGGTAGAAAATTTGACATACATAAGGATTCTAAAAACATGGTTATCATGACTAGAATGAAAGATGAAAAACTGATGAAGCTGAATGGGACATTTCCCATACACAAAATGTTGCATACCTCTCTCATCATGGTGAAGGTACTAAGGGAAATTTATTTCTAATAATAAACAAAGCATCAACTATTGATAAAGGAAATGTGATCATACAAACAACACACAACCAAAGTCTAAGATCTTACCTACTAAGAAGAGACTTTAACTTCCATAAGAATATCTCCGAAGATCACACAATTGTCGATTATATCATCCAATCAAATAGAAAACCTTAATCAATGAGAAATCCTACTGTTATTTCTACAAATCGTACTCTTAGTGTCATATGATTCAAGTTGAACTTACAAGTCAAGAAGATCACAAATCTTTGTGGTTAATTGATATGTGTAATGGAACAATCTTTTGAAATGAATCAACACTTGGAACATTCAAATATATATTTATTGTGCATTTATAATTCACACCAGTCTTGTTACAAAGTTCCACTACATTAAAAAACATTGTAATTCTCTGTGGTTAATTATGTGCAATTGAACAAGCTTTTGTAATGGCTCTTCTCTTGGAGCATTTAAAGATGTATTTTTTGTGCAAGTTTAATCCAAAAAAATCTTGTTATAGAGTTCCACTATATTCACTTATTCACATAATTGATTGAAATCACAAACCCTTAGACTCAGCTTCATAGTCAGGTACAAGAATGTATTATTGATATGTCAAACATTTATGCATTTCCACATCAATGGGAGATCAGGTCTCGAGGAGTCTATTTAATATTACCTTTCTATAGACAAGAAAACAGAGTTTGATCTCTTACATTCACAACAGAAAAGTAATATAAAGCGATTACCATATCATTATTATGAGTATAGACTTGTCCCAATGAACAAGAGCAGGATTTGAGTGAGCTAATTACCATACATTCCAACTCATAAGTAATAGCACAATTCAAGTATGAGACAACCTTGGATATCATTCACTGCAGGGTACAATTCTGTGTAAGGTTGTTGAATTAATCCATTGTAAATAGAGTCAAGATTGAAAATATAATTACACAGAAAAAAATAAACACCAATTAATTTCTACAATATGATTGAAGAAATCTCATATATCACTCATTTCATAGTAAAATTACATATTGGAATTATGACATGATTTTATGTAAACCAAAGTCACCACTGCAAATTCACAAATGAAATTGAGATAAATTACTTGCTTTGATATAAAGGAAACTAGAAAATAAACTAAGCTAAATATTAGTACACTTAGCTTAGCTTCCCGGGAGAGGTGGTCCCTTGCCAACCCTGCTAGTGAGCTGATAAAACTCAAGAGGTCACGAACAACTAAAGACCAAAAACTAGATCTGCAATTTTATTGAAACAGAGTATGGGAAAGCTACAACAAATACATCAGTCAATACACATATGGATTTGACCCATAGCCTAGCTAATCCAACAAGAACCCCCTCTATTGATCTATGAGGCCCTATTTATACATGAAAACCATTGAGAAGAGTATAGGATCAAATCCTCAAACTCATAAAACAAATTTTACATTTTTGGAGAAAAATCACAAAAAATGGTTTTTACTGCAATTTGGGAAAATTCGGTTTGAAGATCCGAGAATAACTCATGAACCATTATGAATTTTGAAAAATCATATACCTATTACCCAATTTTCCTCCTTCTGGAAAAAATCCATATCTTGGATTTTCAAGATCTATCTTCATCTGCATGAAAATCGAGGTGGAAGTTGGAAGTCTAGAACTTTTTCTAAATTTGAGTTGTAGCATTAATCTCGTGCTCCACATATGCAACCTAGGCATGTTATGACACGTGTCTCAGAATGTCGACGCTGCTACTGAGAAAACCTATATTCTTGATTTCCTCCTAGAAGCGTTTCAATATGCCAAGCTACATTATCGGGTACGAGAATAGTAGTGATGGTACGGGAATGTTGAACATGTTGGTACAATAATCACACTTTATAAACCATCTTTATTAAAACTATGATATAATAATTTGTAATCACTAAAAATATAGAAAAATGATGTATTAACCACACGGGATATGTAATAGGCTTAACTGGAGGTTTGATGATGGAAATGGTTATATATCACGAATGAAGTGCGAAAAAATGGCTTAGAATGGCAATTTTATTATGTGAGAAACGTGGAAAAAACAGGGCTCAACATATACTTCCGATGACACAGTTTCTTAAGATAAACTAACCCATATCATTAGCAATCCAAAAAGGAGATCATCAAAACATTTACACTAATAACATGTTCTATATCAATAATTTATATAAAAATACATAAATTTTAAATATAATTACAAATTACACACAATGTTTTTTAAGATAAAAAAAACATTTTGTAAAGTTTTCAAATAAAAATTATCAATATCAAATAATTATATATTTTGTTTTTAAACTTACCCACTAAAACCTCAAAGTTTAAACCCAATGATATCCTCTTAGAAGTCCACAGAACATCCCAAATTATATTTTATTCATTTCCTTCATAAATAAATGAGAATGTCATAAAATTACAATACAATATATTATACACTAAGGCCATGCCAACTTCATTTCACTACAATTGTGAGTCTTGTTTTCGACCTACAAAGATCAAAAGATAAAAAAATATTATGTTGGAAATACCCTTAAAAATAACTTATGGAAAATAATACTGGATGGCAATTTCAATGGAATTTTCAACCATATCTACCTACATGTCGACGTATCTTTATAATTCAAGTTAAAATTTTGGATGAAAATGTGGTTGAAACAATTTTTAAGTCGATATATCAGTCAAGATTAAGGTCGATAATGAGGTTTAAATAGTCGTTGAAAATACCTTTTTTGTTTGTCTACTTTGTGTAATGGGAGACCAGGGACAAAGAGCATAGAAAAACGACTAGGCAAAGTGTATATCTCAGAATAATTGGTCTCTTTATTCAAGAGGTACAAAAATTAGGTTTCATATCCCTTCGTTTCATACCATGTTTCGGTGGTACTGCAATTTGACTATGGACAAAGGTCAATAACTTACCCTTTCAAATTAAACTCTATATGCCTGGAAGAGAAGGGGTTCAATGACCTAGTTGATTCAATGTGGAAGAACAATGAGTTCAACACATAACTCTCAGCCATGAGAATACTGGTAGGGAAGTTAAAATTCTTGAAACAAAAAGTGAGAGGTTGGGTGAAAAATCAAAAGGAATTGAGATTACAGGAACTAGAAGCTATAGAGGAGGAACTTGAGAAATCTTATAGCTCAAAAACCAGTGGGAGGGTTTCGATGGATATTGACTCCTACATCAAAGAGATGGAAAGGGAAAGAATTAAATTCCTCTTAGATGAAGAAGAAACGTGGAGACAAAAAAATCAGGGCAATTTGGTTCTAGTAGGGAGATAAAAATACAAAGTTTTTTCATCAATTTGCTAGTCACAGGAAAAACCAAACTGTGATTTGGGAGATGAAGGATGAAACAGGTTTAAGCCACACAGGACAAGAATCGTTAGAATATGAATATGTGAGACATTTCAAAACCTTCTATGCTGACACAGGGCATAATACAATTGTAGATCAAACGAAGGTTGTCCAACATTTACCTGGCTTATTCTCTGAGAGAGAAGTACAAGATATTGAAAAGCCTTGTACTGTAGAAGAAATCAAACTGGTGTTGAAAAGATTTTCCAATGAGAAGAGCCCTAGACTGAATTGTTGGATGGTAGAATTATTTCTTAAGTTCTTTGATCTGATAGGGAAAGATGTTTAGGAAGTAGTGGAGGATTCAAGGAACACTGGTTCGATGGTAAGCTCCTTAAATTCAACCTTTATAGCATTAATTCTAAAAGTGGATAAGCCTGCAAGCTTTGGGGATTTTAGGCCGATTTCCCTATGAAATATAGCATACAAAGTTATTACAAAACTCATAGGGTTGAGATTGAATTTGTTGTTGTCTAAGGCCCTTTCTTCAGAGCAATTTGGCTTTTTAAAGGGAAGGAAAATTTTGGATGTTGTAGGTGTAGCATAGGAATGCATACATAGCATAAAGTTTAAAAATATGAAAGCTCTTGTTCTTAAAATGGACCTGCAAAAAGCTTACGACTGTGTAAATTAGGACTTCCTTAGGATAGTTCTCTTCAAGACAGGCCTCAGACTCAGGTTAACCAACTAGATCATGAGTTGTGTAACCTATCCTTCCTTAGAGATTATGGTAAATGGTGGACCTACTTCTTTTTTCAAAAGCAGACGTGGGCTAAGACAAGGTTTCCCCTTCTCCCTGTTACTCTTTATACTAGTCATGGAGGGACTTAACCTTATGATCAAGAAGGCTCAAGCAAAAGGGAAAATATCGGGGGTTAATCCCTCAAGACTCCTGAAGTTCATTCTACTTATGTTTGTGGACAACGTTTTGATTATGAATTTAGCCCGGGAAGCATAATGGGAGGAGATTTTTTCAATTCTTACAACATTTTTTAAAGCGATTGTTTTGGTCATAAACCCCCAAAAATCCTCCATGCACTTCTTAGGTATCAAAGACACTAATATGGATTCATACAAAGCACTTTTTTCATTTAATTTCATTGAGTTGAACGCAGGGTTTCGTTACCTAGGGTATTTCCTGAAGCCGAAAAACTATCGAGTTTAGGATTGGAGATGGCTCCTCCAAAAATTTGAAAAAAGGCTCGGCACCTAGTGTCATCGTTGGATGATGTTGGGAGGGAGATTTGACCTCGTTAAAGCAGTTTTAGAAATCTTTCTGATGTACTAGTTGGAAATAACAAACATACCGATCACAATTCTAACCTAGATCAGGAAAATGATGTATTGGTTCATGTGGTCAGGTTGTGGGGAGACGAAGCAGATCCATCTCTATAATTGGGAGGCCTTAGCAAAGCCCATAGACTTCAATGGTTGGGGTTTTAATAACTTGTCGTGGTTTAGTAAAGCACTGGATGCAAACACCCTTTGGCATTGTTTAATGCAAGATGGCCTTTGACACAGGGTAATCATGGATAAATATTTTCACTCCTCCTCGGTGGTGACATGGCTCAGAAGACCTTTGATGAGAACTAAAAATATCTCAAGTACATGGAGGTGCCTCCTCAATTATTTTCAAGTGGTGGCACACTGGATTGCTTGGAAACCAGGATCTGGAATGTCCATTCATATAGGAGAATATTTGATCATGGAGTTGGGAAAAAGATCCATATTATCAAGCGGGATCATCGGATCCTTAAGAGAAAGTGAATATCATTTCCTTTTTCAAGTCGCATACTTGGACAGGAAAATAATTCTTATCAGTCTGTGAAAAGTGGCGAGGGATATGGGGTTGGTCAGATTAGAGGAAAAAGAATGGGAGGAATTCTGCAGAGCTATGAAACATGAAGGAATTTTCCTTACAGATTCTATGGATGAGTTAGTATAGACAAGTAACACTACCTCGGGGGTCATTTCAGAAAAAAATTCTTACAATTCTTAAGCGAGGAAGATCTGGACTCGTAGCACTTCTTGGTGACATAATTCATTATGGAAATGGGAATTTCCTAACAAACTCAAATTATAAACTTGGCTATTGATGGAAAACAAAATTCTTACCTGGGATAATTTGAAAAGAAGAGGGCATCAGGGTCCGAGCATTTGTGGCCTTCGCAAACACAACTCATATTTCACTCAGCACTTGATGATTGACTATAATTTCACCCAACAAGTTTGGACAGAGATGTTGATAGCTCTAAATATAAATGCAGGTTGGACTAGATGGAACCTGCAAACCCTCTTCAAGGTTTGGTGTCACAAGCACCTTCATTGGAACACATTATCATCCATTTTCTGTTGGCATATATGGATGGAAATAAATACAACAATGTTCAATAATATATAGCCTTCCATAGAATCAGTAATTTACAGAATAATGGGTTGGTTAGGGAGTAATAAGAAGAAACTGAAACTTACAACAAAATCAAAATTGTCTCCAAAGCTAATTTTGGATAGATCAATAAGTTGGTTTGATGGGACAGCTCAAAGGAATGGGCATATCAGCAGAGTGGGGGGTGGGATCTAGGTAAACAAACAAACAAAGTGTAGGTGGATTTGAACTGTGGTCCAAGAACTAACACTAGAGAAGAACTTTTAGGAGTGTAGGCTTTTCTCTCTCTGGCCTTTCGCTTACATATTTTTAATGTCCAGGTGGTGGGTGACTCATTGATAGTAATAGACTAGATGAATGGAAAAAGCAACATTCAGGTACTAAGATTGACCTTATGGAAAAATCAGATATCGACACTTAATCCAAAGTTATCGACTATAAACTACTTGCACACCTATAGAGACTTTAACATGGAGGCAAATGAGATCTCCAAGCCGACGTTGGATTTACAGGAAGGAAGATTAAAATAAACTCAATTGGAAGATGGAAACGAGGGTCAACCTCTGTACTTATCTTTTTATTGATGTTTCATCGTTGTCTATGTTCTCCAGAGTTCAGTTTCTATCTAGTTTTTTGGATTTTGTTGATGTTGTTCAAAAAGTCTTGTATTCTATATTGGTAGTAGGTGTACTTTCCTAATGTTGGGCACATAATATCTTTTGTCGACCCCGCATGTTTCCTTCAGGGGATATTAGTACTAGCAACATTTTTTGCCTATAGGGCAAATAGTTCCATCCATGTTTTCTATTTCCTATGTACAATGATGTTGTATATATTTAATATATAATGTGCAATTTTTCAATTGAAAAAAAAGTTGAATTGAGAGTTGACAATATCATCAAAAAATTAGTCTGTTGGTTGTGCAGTCTGATTATCTTACTGATTCAGAGATTTATTTCATTAGTAATTGGACCCCATTCCCTAACAGCGGGGTGTGTGGGGGGGGCTTTCCCTCGCACAACTATAACCAGGAGGTTCTAGGGAAGGGCGGCGAAGTATTGAGAAAACTTTCCTTGTAAAATATTTTAATTTCATAGTCAATCTAGACCGCTCCTTATAAGGTCACAGATCTGACGGTAGAAGTTCAATTATGCTTTTTTTCCCTAGAAGGAAACCCTCTTTTATGAGGGAATTGTATTCCGGTTGTGTATGAGTGTGATTATTGTATTCTGAGAGAGGAAATTGTGAGAGAAAGAAGAGGAAGTTACAACGGGCATGTTGTAGGTTGTATCCCTTCATTTTGCTGGATAATAATAAGGAATGACATGGTAATTTCTCTAGTGGACATAGTCTACACTGGGTGAACCACGCGTATATGTGTATCTATTGTATTGTGTATCTTATGTGTTTTATTTCCTCATTTCTTTTATTTTATTACTCCACGATCTTGTTTTTCTAACAATTGGTATCAGAGCGAAAGGTAACTCGCGAGAAAAGAGGGTTCCTCGTTCAAGTGGGAGAAATGGCGGAAGATGGAAAGTTTAGGGTCGATAAATTGAACATCCAAAGCTACTAGTTATGGAAGATGCAAATGGAATATTATTTATATCATAAAAATATATTCCTAACATTGGGAGGAATAGAAAAGAATTTGACGGCCATGAAGGACGAAGAATGGGAGGTTCTTGACAGAAAGGCACTAGGAACGATACGGATGAGCCAGGTAGCGTCAATGGCTTTCAATATTTCAAAAGAAAAGACAATGAAGGAGATGATGGATGCATTGGATAAACTATATGAAAAACCCTCGGCGTCCAATAAGGTATTTCTAATGAAGAGATTATTAAATATGAAGATGCCAGAAGGTGGGTCTATTGCAGATCATTTAAATTAATTTAATACGATTACTAATCAGCTAAGTTCTGTAAAAGTGGAATTTGATGATGAGTTAAGGGCTCTTATAATCTTTTGCTCATTTCCAGAAAGATAGAATGTCTTGGTCATGGTTGTAAGTAACTTTGTCTTCGGTTCAAACACTCTAAAATTTGATGGTTTTGGTTGTGTTATACTTAGCGAGGAAATGCGACGAAAAATCACAAGTGAGACATTAGGTAATGCGTTAAACATGAAGAATAGGGGAAGACAAAAGGATAGAGGAAAGGGCTCATGGAACCGCGGAAATTATAGGAATGGAAGATCCAAATACAAACTGGGAAATATAGAGTGTTGGAATTGTGGGAAGAAAGGACATCTGAAGAAAGACTGCAGAGCTCCAAAGAAATAAAGAGATGGACAACAAGAGAAAAATCAAGAAGCAAAAGTAATAGATGATGTGTAACAAGATGCTTTGATTATTTCTGAAGATAATATTTCTAAGTCTTGGGTAGTATATTCAGGGGCTTCATTTCATGCCACACTCCATAGGAAACATTTTCTAGATTATGTTCAAGGTGATTTTGGACAAGTTCAATTGGGTGATGATGCACCATGCAAAATTGTTGGAATGGGTAAGGTACAAATAAATAAAAAGAATGGAAACCAATGGTTATTGAAAGAGGTAAGACATGTGTCAGACATAAGGAAAAATCTAATTTCAACAGGGCAGTTGGCAAGTGAAGTATGCATATCTATATTTATAGATAAGGCATGGAATGTCACCAAAGGATCATTGGTGATAGAAAAATGAGAGAAGGTAGGTACATTGTATTTATGTATTGGTAATATTGATTCTTCTATCTCTTTAGCTTCTATAGGAGTGGATACTTCATTGTGGCATCATAGGATTGGAAACATGAGTGAGAAGGAGACGCAAATACTTCACAAAAGAAATTTGTTTCCAGATCTTAAACAAATTGATTTGGATTTCTGTGAGCATTGTGTTTATGGAAAACATAAGAGAGTCATATTTCTCATAGTCGGAAAAGAAAATAAGAGTGAAAGGTTAGAGCTTGTGCATACATATGTATGGGGACCAACTCAGGTATCATCTCTTGTTGTCTCTCGTTATTATGTTACTTTTATTGATGATGCAACTAGAAAAACTTGGGTTTATTGCATTCAACAAAAATCTGATGTTTTGATACTTTTAAGAAATGGAAAGCTTTGGTTGAGAATGAGATAGGAAAAAGGTTGAATTGTCTCAGATCAAACAATGGAGGTGAATATTGCAGCAAGGAGTTTCATGATTATTGTTCATGCCATGGGATTCATAGAGAGAAGACAGTTCCAAGAACACCAAAAGAAAATGGTCTGTCAGAAAGGATGAACGAGACAATCATCGAACGTGCAAGGAGTATGAGATTGCATGATGGGTTTCCCTTAAAGTTCTAGGCAAATGTTGTATATGTTGTTGTTTACTTAATAAACAAAGGACCTTCAAACTCTTTGGATGGTGAAATTTCAGAGGAGGCATGGACAGGTAAAAAGGTAAACTATTATTTTTTGAAAACTTTCGGTTATGAAGCATTTGTCCATATTGATAAAGAAAATAGAAAAAAACTTGAGGCAAAATCCATGAAGTGTACATTTATTGGATACAATGTCAATGATTTTGGTTATTGCTAATGGGATTATGAAAATCTAAAATCATTAGGAGTAGGGATGTCATATTCAATGAGAAGGTCATTTACAAAGATCAGTTGCAAGGAAAGAAATAGGAAAAAGAAAAACCAAAATACACAGTGCTTGATGAGATCATTGAAAAATAAATTCCAAAGGTACCATAAAATCAAATCGTACAACAACAGGAGCAGCAGGCACCTCAAAATCCTGCAATTTTTGTTAGAAGATCTACCAAGTTAAGTAGACCCCTTGAACGATACTCTCCTTCATTGAATTATTTATTATTGACTTATTTTGGTGAACCAAAAATTTATGAAGAGGCAATGTAGGTAGACACTAAAAAGAAGTGGGAGCAAGGCATGAAAGAGAAAATGGATTCCTTGGTAAATAACCTGACTTAGGACTTGGTTCAGTTGCCTCCAGGAAAAATATCATTGCAAAATAAATGGGTTTATAGGTTGAAGGAAGAATATGGAGGAAAAAAACGGTACAAGGCTAGACTTGTTGTAAAGAGGTTTGCACAAAATAAAGGTATAGATTTTGATGAAATATTTTCTCCTATTGTTAATATGACTTCAATTAGGACTATTTTAAGTCTTGTGGTAGTAGAAGATTTGCATCTTGAATAGTTAGATGTAAAAACAACTTTTCTCCATGGGGATTTGGAGGAAGAGATTTATATGCAGCAGCC
>SNQJ01S0012374.1:37960-82949 GCA_010110895.2 Picea sitchensis | reverse complement strand
GCGATCCTCCTAGTCATGAAATCTTTTAATTCTTGTTTTTTCTGCTCTAAGACTTCTTCTTCTTTCCTTCTAGTCTGATCCTTCTCGATCTAGGGTTTTCCTAGTAACATAGTAAATGGAGTGTTGTTCTCAATAAATTTAACAACCTCAAAATCTTCCTCTGTCGAAGTTCCATGAGAACTCATAGATATATGGATAAGTATTCCATACAGGGTTATCAACTTTCCTCTAAACAATCATATTCCTCCCAATGAAGGAATCATATCAGGCTTTCCTACAGCTTCCCAAGTTTTTTCTGTCATGACATTCACCTGTGTTTCTTCATCCAGAACACAGTCAATTTCGAAGTCTTCTATTCTTACTTCTAATTGTTATTTCTCTTTTAAGATCTATGATAGATTAGTATCTCGGTGGTCATCTAGGGTTTCTTTCATCTGTAATAGTACAGTCTCTGATTCCTTATGGGGTTCTATCAAGGTCTCAGTTTCTTGACCTTTCTTAGGGTCTACTTGTTCCATATTCATTCTTGCAAACTTAGCAATCATTCTAGGGAAATCTAAAACTTCATGGTCCATAACTTTACAACAAAGAAAACTAGGTATTCTACCAGGACATTCCTTATCCAGATGACCCGATCGTATGCAATTGTAACAAAGGGTTAATCCTCTCTTTCTCTTAAATGATCCCCAGCCTTTCTTGTACTACGCACTAGGATCATAGTAGTTAACCTGCAAAAAATTATTTCTAGGATATTTCATCCATTTGTTAGTCCAAACATTCTTTCTATGCATAGGTATAACATATCTTTCACTATTCTTATCAGATCTATTCATATCAAATCTTCTTTCATCTAGTTGCGCCCTACTTTTCAAGCTCGGACAAAATTTATCAAACATACCCAGATCCATACTTTTGAAACAAAAATTTCCACTTATCTTACCTTTAACAAAGCACAAAGCTTACAGATCTTACCTCTTTTCTTCAGATTGGACTTCTTTTCTTAGCACAAAACTTTCACAGATTAAGTAGGATGCCGCGCACTAGGGAAAAAAATCTATGTACAGAGATTTCACAGTTTCAGGTCAGATCTTCGCACAAAGCTCTTTTTTCCTTAGTTCCCAACAATCACAGTTTCAGGTCAGATCTTCGCACAAAGATCATTTTTCCTCATTTCCTAGCAATCACAGTTTCATGTCAGATCTTCACACAAAGCTCCTTTTTCCTCAGTTCCCATCAATCACAGTTCCAGGTCCCCACAATGGAACCATTTGTTGGCACAAGGGCAGACCCGGGGTTCAATGCTACAACAACGCACCAACAAAACCCTAACTACCAACCCTTTCGGAAACACCTGCGAAGTAGATGAAGTCTCACCCGAGGTAGAGTCAGGGGTGGTTGCAGGACTCCAGTGTCTACAACCTTAGCTGGGACACATATTTGTGATTGTAACACCTTGACAAAGAACTTAGCAATATAGTTCATCAATGTTTAACCAGTATCTACTTTGCAGGTAAAACCCTAATTACAGAGCATCGTAGTATTCAACCAGATCTAACATCTAGCAGCACTTAGCATGACGAAATAGATAAGATCTAGCAGATTCAAGCACTAATCACATTCACACAAGCCAGATCCAACATTTACTCTCATTATTAAGCACAAAGCAACAACATATCTACCTATCATTCATCTATATCAAATCACTAAGCAAGTAAATACATCAATACATCACACAAAGCATCCACAACAAAGGATGTGCGTGGTTCACCCCCACCTTGGGGCTATGTCCACCAACTCTTCATCTTCTTTATTAGATTTCTTCAATCTTCTTACATGCACAGAGCCTTCAGATCAACTTCGCAGAGGACAGGATATCTGTGCACTCTTCACTATATCCTCCTTCCCCAAGCTAGGTTACAACACAAAGCCTACATTTACAACCACTTGCACTCAGCCTTGCAAACATACACAAAGCACTTACAACTGTTACTTGCACTCAACACCACTTACAACTGACTTGTCATTCACACTTAGCCATTCATGCTCACTACATCGCCTAGAATCTATTTATACATTACAAAATCGGGCCTAAACATGGGTAAACCCATGGGCTGACATCCCCATAACCATTACATAATCCCAAATCCCAAAAATCCCTAAAAGGGGGCCGAGATCCCACGATCTCCGCTTCGTTTTGTGCTCTTCCTTCGACAGCTTATTGAAGTCCCAAAAATAGGTCTAACATGACCAAGGATCCTCAAAACTTGGTCAAGGGCCAACAGAGTGCAAGTCGAGGCAGAAAAGTAGGAGGTCTAGGTAGACCCTAGTTAATCAAAGTTGACGATGTCTTCTTCATTCTAAGGAAGTTAGTTATACTTTGGGTTATATATATAGATGGTCCTATGGATTGGTCTATCATAACATCACATAGAAGTTTTTTGTGTTATCTATTGTATGTTGAGATAATATCACTTGTACTTCTGTTATAGTGGTGTCTTTAGACACCACATATTATTGGACTTAATTTTTTTTTACTTGTACAGATCCTTGGATCTCCAACACAAGTTTGACCCTTGAATGCCATTTTTGTCATATTGGTCTCATGGGAAAAAAAACCACATTGACCATACGAATTGCATTCCATGATATTTTTCAAGTGTGTTTGGGTATAGATAAGGTGAGAATATTGTCCACACACTTTCAAGATATCCATTTCCAAGTTTTACCTTTGAACATAATTTTTGCATTGCCTCTAACTAGGAAAAACCGTAGTTTTGAAATAATTTGAGAAAACACTTTTATGGCAGTGAAACTAATGGGAGAATGGATCCCCTAGAACTACTCCATGTAGACATTTCCAATGAAACTTACAAATCATATATCCATGGCCATACTCATTTTATCATGAGTTACAACTCACGACCCAAATCCATTTAGGGGCAAAGGCCATATTGATCCCAGGGGTTAAAAAACCACATCGAGCATATAAAAATTACATTCTGTAAGATCTGGAAAGTGTGTGTTGGGAATGGATGAGGTGAAAACACTATCCACACTCTTCTGAAGAAGACATTTGCACTTTTGACCCTTGAATGCCATTTTTGCATTGCCTCACATTAGGAAAAATAACAGTTTTATAAATTGTCTAAGAAAACACTTTTAGGTAATGAATCTGATGGGAGAATGATTCCCCTAGTGGTAATACATGTATATGAGTCCAATTGAACTAACGAATCATTAATCAATGGTGTAATTTTCCTTTTATCACAAGTTGCAACCCACAATCACACTTATTCAAGGGTAATGCCCATATTGGTCGCGGAAGGAGGGAAACTACACCGAGCACTAGAATTACATTTTGTAAGCTTTGGAAAGTGTGTTTGAAGATGGATGAGGCGAGCACATTGTACACATAGTTCCATTGTATCCATTTCCAAGTTTGACCTTTAATTACAATTTTTTCCATATTGGTCCTGGGGGTAAAATAACCACACCAGGCATTGGAACTGTGTTATGTAAGTTATGGAAAGTGTGTTTGGGCATGGTCGAGGTGAGAACCCTATCAATATTCTACTAGGGAATCCATTTCCAAAATTGATATTTAAATATAATTTTTACATTTCCTCTCACTAGGAAAAACTCTAATTTGAGAAATCATCCAAGAAAAAACTTTTAGGGTAGTGAAAGTAATGGGAGAATGGTGCCCCTAGTGCTACTTCATGTATACAAGTTCAATAAAGCAGATAGCTCATCGATTTGTGGCCCAATTTTCATTTTATTGAAGGTTGTAGCTCGTGAATTAGAGTTGTTTAGAGAAAATAGCCATATTCATCCCATGGGAAAAAAAAACCACAACAAGCATATGGATTGCATTTTGTAAACTCTAGAAAGTGTGTTTGGTAATGGCTAAGGTGGGTACATTTTTTGCACACTTCTATGACAACTATTTCCAAGTTTGACCTTCAAATGCAATTTTTACATTGCGTCTCATAAAGAAAAATCCTTATTTTACAAATCAACTAAGAAAAAAATAAATTTAGGGTAGTGAAACTTGTGGGAGAATGGTTCCCCTAGTGCTACTCCATGTACATGAATCTAAGGGCATTGGTAGCTAATCAATTTGTGACCCCATTTATATTTTATAGCGAGTTGCAACTCATGACCCAAATATGACCCATATATGTTTAAGGAAAAAATCCATATTGATCACATGGACAAAAACAATTATAATAAGCATTGGAATTGCATTTTATAGGCTCTAACCAATGTTCTTTGGCATCACCAAGGTAATTATGTTCCATAAGGTTAAATATGTTTGTAATTATTCGTGTATTATTTGATCATAACTTGTATTATTTGATCGTAACTTTAATGTTATAATACTTCTTGATGAGATGCTTTATGAAGCCACAAAAAACTATGACAATTGAATCATAAGGTTAAATTTGTTTGTAATTATTCTTGTATTATTTGATCATAACTTTAGTGTTATAATACTTCTTGATGAGATGCTTTATGAAGCCGCAAAAAACTATGACAATTGAATCTAAGAGTGTTGTAAGTATTTAATCTTAATTTCAAATCCTTTGTGTGGAACACATATCTAGATAAATGAGTTGAAGCGGTTTTCATAGTTATGTGGATTCTTAAGTTCACATTCCATGTACAATATTGATCAAATTGTGGTATTTTGAATGCCTTTATTTTTTCATTTCTATGAGAATTTTCAATAATATGTTATATAGTTTTCTAACTTGTCCTTTGAGATTCATAGTTTAAATCTTATTGTCATATTGAACAAACTAGTGTGATTTTAAAAACTATGTATTAAATATTAACTACTTTAAATCTTGTCATTTCAGACATTGATTAAGTGCACCATTTCCAAACAATGATGAAACTATAGTTTTTGTTTTTTATGATAAGAGAGGCGACATGTTGAGGCATGTTGGTAGATACCAACCTGGGAATACCCACTACACAAAATGCACCAACCTAGAAATACCCATCACACAAAATGCACTTATAATGACACTAGATTCTAAACAAAGGATAAATTCAAATCGTTTTCCATAAATAACCAAAAATGATAAATATATCTTTTGAGCGTCATTTATATCACCTTAAGGAAGTGCCCAAGATATCTCTCGGCTAAATACAAACATAGAAAAACTATAGATAACTCCTATAACAATCAAATACAAATAGAATGAAATTGTTAAATAGAAGTTACTGCTAGATGATACATTAACACACTTTTCAATGTATGAGAATCCATTGACACAATTTTCAATGTACGAGAATCCATTATGGTACTGATACATCTTGCTTGTGAAGATCATCTGGAAAAACACTCGTATCTATTGGGTTGGTCTTGTATTGGGTGGTAGTTGGTCTTGTATTGGGTTAAATAACTAGTAATGAGGAATATGAATCTTTAATATCAACCATGGGTGGCATCCATCTAGTAGTGGCTACTAGATGGATGCCACCCATCTACTAGTGGCTACTTCACTCATTCATAGAAAAGGAAAAGACATTCTATGTGAATACAACTCTTTTAGATGTTATACATATGTTTTATGTGATGACATTTCTTTTATTTTTGTCATTATCAATAAAAAAAATTGTTGTTAATACAACTCGCTTCCAAGTCACTTTATTAGTCCTTTTTCTTTGGGATGGTAGGGAATAATAGTAATTTTTCAGCCTTTCTATTAAATTGACACAAAAACTAATTTTTTTTCGTTTTTTTAATCAAATTTTTAAAAAATTCATATAATTTAGGTTGGAAATTCATATACCTAAATCAAAGTTTTGATTTCAATTTTTTATTTGGCCTTTTCCAGAAGCACAAAGAAATGATAGCTTAGTTTATCTCATAGTTTTGAGTACTCATTTTTTGAAAACAAAGTAATGCAAGAAATGAGTCTAGCATTACTTCTTAACATTAAATGTTATGATATAATGCATAGGCCATAATAGTCCATAGTGCATTGCATTTGTTGCCACCTACTCCATATGCTGCCACCTACGCCACCATGCAAAGCTACACAATCCTGCAGTTTCTCTTTTTTACCTGCTCTTGCACACATGACACACGTCCTCCTCTCCAATTTTCCGCAACCTCCTCTCCAATTTCCCACAACCATTCTGTTAGTATTTCCGCTTGCCTGCTAGTATTTTCGCTTGCTTGTTGCATGTAACATCAATTTGCCACATCAATCTAGGAAGGAAGAGGAACCCTTGCTTTACTGCGACATGCAGCATCAGTCTAGGAAGGACGAGGAACCCAAGGATACTGTGATGATCGGTTACATAGAAAATAACTGCTCTTTGTAAGTTCTGTTAATGAAACTTGCATCTATGTATTCAAAACGTTAATGAAACTTGCATCTATGTATTCAAAATGTATGAAACTTGCATCTGTGTATTTAAAATGTTGCAGTATGGTAGATGAACTAAGACGAGTAGAGGAGGAAGGCTTACCATATTTCACTTGGGAGGTCGAGCACTCACCTTGGAATGTGATATATTCTCTGTCGAATACTAATCCCTTATGCAGTTGGGAGATGATAATTTGCAAGAGAAAAATTGACCCAGTAATTCACCCATCTGCATATGTTCTTTTGTTTGTTGTTAGAAGTGCTCACACATATTTTCTTCATGCGTAGCAACAAGCTAAACCACTGATTTCGACCATCAACCGTTGCCTCTATTGTTACTATTTTGTGGCAACTCCGGTTCATTGTCCCGGCCTATCTACCCGATACTTTGATGAAGCTCCAGCCCCGATTCGTAAATTGGATTTCCCCCTACCTCAGAGGAAACAAATCTCAAGAAGCCCGAAGAAGAAAGAATCATAGTCCTGCTTAGGTAAGGTACCATCCGACCTGCCTTATTACTTGTACAAACTAAGCAAGGAAAACACCATTCCTGTTTACTACAGGCAATAGCTCTCGAAAAATATATCGAACGTCTGCTTAAAGGGGTTCCATCCCACCTTGACTCACCCTCGGGATGTGCTGCCTACCTTCCTCTGTCGAGGATCTAATCTTTTATTGCAGTTTTTTCCCCAAGCCTATGGTGAAGAAGCTGGCATTATAGTAGTTGGTTAATTCTATTGTGCTAACCTTAAATAGGCTTGGAAGGATAGGTAATAAGTCGACTCTTTGTTTCTTTTTGCGATTTTCCCCGACTCCCAAATTGGTCTGTCTAGCACCTAACTCCTCTAGGGCCAAATATTACGGACTAATTTTGATATTCATCCTTTGTTATTTCTCTATCGATATATAAAGAATATGGAAAATCCAGGTCACTACCTAAGGTTTGTCCGCCCGTCACTCATTTTCCACGCAGTTGATGAGGAAAGATAGTTAGCATTTATATAAATTGTAGCCATAAATTGCATGCATATACTATGATGGGTACAAGCACACCGTTGACGCTCAAAATGAACTATTATTGAGTCTAACACTGAAAATGAATTATCATTCACTCTTTGTTGTAAAAGTGAAAAGAAAAGAAAATACTCAGGGTTGTATATCATTGGTGACCCTTACCTTCCCATGCAATTTCCCCTGAAGTGCCAAGAAAATCAATCCTTCACAAAAGGTAAACGGATCGATCCTCTCCCAATTCTCTCTTGCTTTGGTGGTACTGTAATGCAAGTCAATCCTGAATGAAAGGTAAACAAATCGATCCTCTCCCAATATTCTCTGGCTTTGATGGTACTGTAATGCTATGAGATTGACGGTTGCGACAGTCAGCGTTACGTTACCGATATTTTTATAAAAAGAAGAATCGTGTATCACATAGAATCAATTGACACGTCGTTAACAAGTGCATGCATGCCATACGTGTTGGCACTAAGTCTGCTTGTAATCTTATTTCACTGTAACCCTAATTTCATGTCACGTGCATATGAATCTGGCTCATTTACCGTAAGTTCTATTAATGAAACTTGCATCTATGTATTCAAAACATTAATGAAACTTGCATCTATGTATTCAAAATATATGAAACTTGCATCTGTGTATTCAAAATAAAATTTGCATCTGTGTATTCAAAATGTTGCAGTATGGTAGATGAACTAAGGTGAGCAGAGGAGGAAGGCTTACCATATTTCACTTGGGAGGTCGAGCACTCACTTTGGAATGTGATATATTCTCTGTCGAATACTAATCCCTTATGCAGTTGGGAGATGATAATTTGCAAGAGAAAAATTGACCCAGTAATTCACCCATCTGCATATGTTCTTTTGTTTGTTGTTAGAAGTGCTCACACATATTTTCTTCATGCGTACCAACAAGATAAACCATTGATTTCGACCATCAACCATTGCCTCTATTGTTACTATTTTGTGGTAGCTCTGGTTCGTTGTCCCGATCTATCCACCCGATACTTTGATGAAGCTCCGGCCCCGATTCATAAATTGGATTTCCCCCTACCTCGGAGGAAACGAATCTCAAGAAGCCCGAAAAGAAAGAATCATAGTCCCGCTTAGGTAAGGTACCATCCGACCTGCCTTATTACTTGCATGAACTAAGCAAAGAAAAAACCATTTCTGTTTATTGCAGGCAATAGCTCTCGAAAAAGATTTCGAACATATGCTTAAAGGGGTTCCATCCCACCTTGACTCACCCTTGGGATGTGCTTCCTACCTTCCTCTGTCGAGGACCTAATCTTTTATTGTTGGTTACCCACATGCCGCAAGGAGCAGTTTTTTCCCCAAGCCTATGGTGAAGAAGCTGGCATTATAGTAGCTGGTTAATTCTATTGTGCTAACCTTAAATTGGCCTAGAAGGATAGGTAATTAATCGACTCTTTGTTTCTTTTTGCGATTTTCCCCAACTTCCAAATTGGTCTGTCTAGCACCTAGCTCCTCTAGGGCCAAATATTACAAACTAATTTTGATATTCATCCTTTGTTATTTCTCTATCGATATATAAAGAATATGGAAAAATCCAGGTCACTACCTAAGGTTTGTCCGCCCGTCACTCATTTTCCACGTAGTTGACGAGGAAAGATAGGTAGCATTTATATAAATTGTAGCCATAAATTACATGCATATACTATGACAGGTACAAGCACATCTTTGACGCTCAAAATGAACTACTATTGAGTCTAACACTGAAAATGAATTATCATTCACTCTTTGCTGTAAAAGTGAAAAGAAAATAAAATATTTGGGGTTGTATATCATTGGCGACCCTTACCTTCCCATGCAATTTCCCCTGAAGTTCCAAGCAAATCAATCCTTCACGAAAGGTAAACGGATCGATCCTCTCCCAATTCTCTCTTGCTTTGGTGGTACTGTAATGCGAATCAATCCTGGACAAAAGGTAAATGGATCGATCATCTCCCAATATTCTCTGGATTTGGTGGTACTGTAATGCTCTGAGATTGATGGTTGCGACAGTCAGCGTTACATTACCGATATTTTTATAAAAAGAAGAATCATGTATCACATAGAATCAATTAACACGTCGTTAACAAGTGCATGCATTCCATACGTGTTGGCACTAAGTTTTCTTGTAATCTTATTTCACTATAACCTAATGTCATGTCACACGCATATGAATCTGGCTCATTTACCGTAAGGCAGTCCCTACTACCCACCATAATGAGTCTCCCTTCTACAAGTCACAATGGCTATCACCATATATATAACTTGTACATATGACAACAAAGGAAGCATGTTTTGAATACTTTACAAATTAATATAATTAAAAAAAAAACTTCGTTGATGTCGTCAATGAAACAAGGTCATTACCAAGTTTCAAAGAGCCCCTCACACCTAATCCTGGGGCCAACTAATTATCAACGAATCAAATAATCATGTTGTGAGGGGATTGTTGATATGTTGTCGGGCCGAGCCTCTCACGAACGAGGATGCTTGTTACTTATCGCACCACGGACGAGGCCTTTCACTCCCAATCAATATATCCAGGAAAGATTCCTCGCTAACGCTCGAAGTTAGAGGTCCATACAATAGGTACAAGAACGATAAAAATATGTTCAATTGGTCATAGGCCAATTGATCCATCTGGGTTCATGAACTTTATATTGTCTATAGGAAACTCACTTCCTTTAATAATTACCATAGTCGACACCTGAATATAAACATTTGAGATATCATCCATGATCTTTTGGCTCAATAGGCTAATCTCGGTCTTCTCCGTATATACTCAGATATCTTGCCTTTGTACGATCGCTTTCGTTCATCAGAGGTAGTGGAGAAGAAGAGAACTCGACATGGTGCAATTCCATCGATCTGGTCAATTAGAATCGTTAGTGGATGGAGGGTCGTACTCATGTCGATTAGGATATGAATCATATTTAATTCTTAGGGGCTACATTACTTTGGTTTGTTCCTACTGTGAGAGCCTAAAGATCCCTTCTTTTCTCTGCACATTTGGCAACATCTAAATTTACTTAACACTCAATCGACTACTTTAAATTTCATATGATTTATATTTTGATTTTGATTTCTAGATTTCAGATTTTGATTCTGTATGACATGGACTATACCTCATGAACATCAAAACACGTGCTTTCTGCCTTCTTGGCAAGGACTTGTTGCTCCGCAACTCCCCTTATTTTTTTATGGTTTATGCATGTAAAGGATTTTTTTTATAACTCGGGTTTCTTTGACTTTTAAAAACAAGAGCTTATTACATATTTGCACACTAAGTCTGCTACTGTATCAATTCAAGTAGTTTCATGCATTATATATCTAGAAAAATATATATTATCAAATTTAATGTCATTATAATATATTATATAAAAAATTAGCTCATGCTATGGTTTAATATTTCATCAATAATGATATTATGGTTAATTTGTATTGAATTTTGCGTTACATAATAATGTAGGGGTGGAAATACATGATTTAAAAATATTGTCCACGTCATTGAGGTTGAGGTTCAAAGTGAGGATAAAAAGAAGTGTGGCACAATGTGGCAATTGGGGAGGGATTTTATAAAGTATAAGTTGTTAATGCATTGTCTTTGTTGTTCCTTTAGCTTAAGGAAGCAAGGTGGAAAAATAATTAAGGATATAGAGGAAAGGTTAAATAATGTTGATGATGTCATATGGGTTGTGAACTAATATGCAAGATATGTTTATAAAACAATTTATTAATTTATGAAACATTCAATTTTCAAAACATTATTTAACTAACATGCATTTTTATTTATGCAGATATATGCATTTTTAGGTGAACCAACAAATATATATGTTTATAAAACAACGTATTAATTTATAAAAAAAATAATTTTCAAAACATTACTTAACTAACATGCATTTCTATTTATACCACATTACCTAACATGCATTTCTATTTATACCGGTATATGCATCTTTAGGTGCACATCACGGATCTCTACATCCACATGTTCCTCTATAGAATAATTTTATTATTATTCATGTTTATGATCATCATGGACATAAGCCCTATTATATTGTGTCCTTTGATTATCAGTGACATTATTTAGACATTACTGAGACATTGTATGAATGGGCATGACAATGACATACTTGTATATTGACATTGATATACTTGTATACCTATATACATAATATGTGATGTTTTGTTTATATTCATTTAAATTTCGTATTTTCAATTTAATGTTTTTTTTTGTTTTTTTAAATGATTTTACTCTATTTTTTTTTTGTTTATTTGTTTATGTTCATTTAGATTTCGTATTTTCAATTTAATGTTTAATGTTTTTTTTTCTTTTTTGTTTAAATAATTTTATTCTGTTAAAAAAAATAACTTTATATCATAAGTAAAATTTGTTCATTCATTAGTTATAAAGATCAAGACTAAGGTATTTACTTTCCTAATTAGATCTCGAGACTAAAACCTTACATGAATTGAAGACCATGTCATTAGTACATGTGTGCATTGGGACATTATGGTTTTATTAAGTAGAGTTTAAGACTAGGACCTTATCTTAGGATCAAGATTTGACTAATGATTAGGTTTATGATCTTAACTAAGATTAATACTAAGAATTATTATTTTTTTTTTTCAATAAAAATTTCAACCAATATTTCACAATATAACTATGTTAATTTTCGACCTAATTTTTGGCATCATTATCGAAAATTTTGCAATAAATATCGACCAAGAAACACACATTTTAATCGAATTAGCAATTCCTATGTTGACTCATATTTCAACCTAAATACTAGCAGAAAACAAATTTTTGACTATGTTAGAAAAGCAAGATCGCGGAGAAATAAAATAAAACAATTGCGGAAAATAAACACAAAAGATACACAATACAATAAAGACACAGATATACATGGTTCACCCAGTGTGGGCTACGTCCACTAGAGAAATTTCTAGGTCCTTCCTTATTATTATCTAGCAAAATGAAGGGATACAACCTACAACACGCTCGTTGTAACTTCCTCTTATTTCTCTCATAGTCTCCTCTCTCATAATACAATAATCACACTCATACACAACTGCAATACAATTCCCTCATAAAATAGGGTTGCCTTCTAGGGGAAAAAACCTAACATAACTTCTACTGTTAGATCTGTGACCTTATAATGAACAGTCCATATTGACTACAAAATTACAATATTTTACAAGGAATTTTTTCTCAATATTTCGCTTCAGGGGCGTTGCCTTTGAATCCCCTACCAGGGGAGCTACAAAAATTGTCGTTGACCCGCCCTTGGACCCCCCTAACGACAATTGTGAGGTTTAAATCCCCCCCACACCCCCTCATTAGGGAATGGGGTCCAAGCACGACTAAAACAAACCTCTAGATCAAGAAGATAATCATGCTCCACAACCAACAATCTCCCACTTGGAGACTGATCACAACAAATCCACTGATGTTGTACCCACTGGACTATACTCCACCTTGGACCTAACCAAATTTTCATCTTCACCTTCATGCTTGAAGACCAACTGAAACTGAGAAAGAACTCAGTTTCTCCCTAGTTATTCCCTTTGTTAACATGTCTGCAAGATTCTGGCTAGTATGTATATTTTCCAACTTCAAATGTCCATCTTCCAAGACAGATCGTATGAAATGGTACCTGATTTGTATATGCTTAGTATTCAAATGGAAGGTCGATTTATTTGCAAGATGAATGACACTCTCGCTATCACAGTACAACCTACTATTCTCTTGCTTCTTTCCCAATTCCTCCACAAACCTCTGTAACTAAATCATCTCTTTACTAGCCTCTGTAGCAACAACATACTTTGCTTATGTTGTTGAAAGCGCAACAACCTGTTGTACTTTCGAAATCCAACTTACTGATGTTCCCCCTATAGTAAAAACATACCCTGTGGTGCTCCTCGTGCTATCTTTATCACCTACCATATCTGAATCAACATATCCCTGTAGAACAATGTATGAACCTCTAAAACATAATGCATGAGTATAAATGCCTCTCAAATACCTGAGAATCCACTTTACTTCCTACCAATGTTCTTTACCTCGATTGTTCATATACCTTCTCACAACTCTCACCGCATGTGCAACATCTGGTCTTGTGCAAACCATCACATACATCAAGCTGCCAACTGTTGATGAATAAGGGACCCTGTACATGTATTATATCTCCTCTCGTCTCTTGGGACACATTTACTTAGTTAATTTGAAATGGTTGGCCAAAGGTGTACTAACTGGTTTTGCAATATGCATTATAAACCTCTTCAACACCTTCTCTATGTACTCACCCTGAGACAATGTCAATTTGTGATTTTTCATATCTCTTGTTATTCTCATACCAAGGATTTTCTTTGCATCACCCAAATCTTTCATCACAAATGAATTAGCTAATTTCTTCTTGAGCACATTTATATCTTGCATATTAGACCCTGCAAAAAGCATGTCATCTACATACAATAGAAAGATAATATAGCTTCCATATTCTAACATTTTAAAATAAACATAGTGATCAAAATGACATCTACTATAAACTTGTTCTGTCATAAACCTTTCAAAATTCAAATACCGCTGCCTTGGAGATTGCTTGAGGCCACACAAGCTCTTATTCAACCCACATACCAAATTCTCCTTCCCTTTGACCTCATACCCCTATGGCTGCTACATATAAATCTCTTCCTTCAAATCCCCATGGAGAAAACTTGTTTTTACATCTAACTATTCAAGATGCAAATCTTCTACTACCACAAGACTTAAAATAGTCCTAATTGAAGTCATATTAACAATAGGAGAAAATATTTCATCAAAATCTATACCTTTATTTTGTGCAAACCCCTTTACAACAAGTTTAGCCTTGTACCGTTTTTTTCCTCCATATTCTTCCTTCAACCTGTAAACCCATTTATTTTGCAATGATATTTTTCCTGGAGGCAACTGAACCAAGTCCCAATTCAGGTTATTTACCAAGGAATCCATTTTCTCTTTCATGCCTTGCTCCCACTTCTTTTTAGTGTCTACCTACATTGCCTCTTCATAACTTTTTGGTTCACCAGAATAAGTCAACAATAAATAATTCAATGAAGGAGAGTATCATTCAAGGGGTCTACTTAACCTGATAGATCTTCTAATGAAAATTGCAGGATTTTGAGGTGCATGTTGCTCCTGTTGTTGTACATTTTGATTTTATGGTACCTTTGGAATTTCTTTTTCAATGATCTCATCAAGCATTGTGTATTCTGGTTTTTCTTTTTGTTATTTCTTTCCTTGCAAGTGATCTTTGTAAATGACCTTCTCATTGAATATGACATCTCTACTCCTAATGATTTTAGATTTTCATAATCACATAAGCGATAACCAAAATCATTAACACTGTATCCAATAAATGGACACTTCGTGGATTTTGCCTCAGGTTTTTTTCTATTTTTTTTTATCAATATGCTCAAATTCTTCATAACTGAAAGTCTTCAAAAAATAATAGTTTACCTTTTTACCTGTCCATGCCTCCTCTGAAATTTCACCATCCAAAGAGCTTGAAGGTCCTCTGTTTATTAAGTAAACAACAATATATACAACATTTGCCCAGAACTTTAAGGGCAACCCATCATGCAATCTCATACTCCTTGCACGTTCGATGATTGTCTCGTTCATCCTTTCTGACACACCATTTTATTTTGGTGTTATTGGAACTGTCTTCTCTCTATGAATCCCATGGTATGAACATTAATCATGAAACTCCTTGCTGCAATATTCACCTCCATTGTTTGATCTGAGACAATTCAACATTTTTCCTATCTCATTCTCAACCAAAGCTTTCCATTTCTTAAAAGTATAAAAACATCAGATTTTTGTCGAATGCAATAAACCCAAGTTTTTCTAGTTGCATCATCAATAAAAGTAACATAATAACGAGAGACAACAAGAGATGATACCTGAGCTGGTCCCCATACATATGTATGCACAAGCTCTAAACTTTCACGCTTCTTTTCTTTTCTGACTCTGAGAAATATGACTCTCTTATGTTTTCCATAAACACAATGCTCACAGAAATCCAAATCAATTTGTTTAAGATCTGGAAACAAATTTCTTTTGTGAAGTATTTGCGTCCCCTTCTCACTCATGTTTCCAATCCTGTGATGCCACAGTGAAGTATCCACTCCTGTAGAAGCTAAAGAGATAGAAGAATCAATATTACCAATACATACATACAATGTACCTACCTTCTCTCCTTTTTCTATCACCAATGATCCTTTGGTGACATTCCATGCCTTATCTATAAATATAGATATACATACTTCACTTGCCAACTGCCCTATTGAAATTAGATTTTTCCTTATATCTGACACATGTCTTACCTCTTTCAATAACCATTGGTTTCCATTCTTTTTCTTTATTTGTACCTTACCCATTCCAACAATTTTTCATGGTGCATCATCACCCAATTGAATCTGTCCAAAATCACCTTGAACATAATCTAGAAAATGTTTCCTATGGAGTGTGGCATGAAATGAAGCCCCTGAATATACTACCCAAGACTTAGAAATATTATCTTCAGAAAGAATCGAAGCATCTTGTTACAGATCACCTGTTATTTTTTCTTCTTGATTTTTCTCTTGTTGTCCATCTCTTTATTTCTTTGGAGCTCTGCAGTCTTTCTTCAGATGTCCTTTCTTCCCACAATTCCAGCACTCTATATTTCCCAGTTTGGATTTGGATCTCCCATTCCTATAATTTCCGTGGTTCCATGAGCCCTTTCCTCTATCCTTTTGTCTTCCCCTATTCTCCATGTTTAACGCATTACCTAATTTCTCACTTGTGATTTTCCGTCGCATTTCCTCGCTAAGGATAACACCAACAAAACCATCAAATTTTAGAGTGTTTGAACCGAAGACAAAGTTACTTACAACCATGACCAAGACATTCTAGCTTTCTGGAAATGAGCAAAATATTATAAGATCCCTGAACTCATCATCAAATTCCACTTTTACAGAACTTAGTTGATTAGTAATCGTATTAAATTAATTTAAATGATCTGCAACAGACCCACCTTCTGACATCTTCATATTAAATAATTTTTTCATTAGAAATACCTTATTGGACACCGAGAGTTTTTCATATAGTTTATCCAATGCATCCATCATCTCCTTCGTTGTCTTTTCTTTTGAAATATTGAAAACCACTGACGCAACTTGACTCAGCCGTATCATTCCTAGTGCCTTTCTGTCAAGAACCTCCCATTCTTCGTCCTTCATGGCCGTCAGATTCTTTTCTATTCCTCCCAATGTTAGGAATATATCCTTATGATATAAATAATATTCCATCTGCATCTTCCATAACTGGTAGCTTTGGATGTTAAATTTATCGACCCTAAACTTTCCATCTTCTGCCATCTCTCCCACTTGAACGAGGAACCCTCTTTTCCTACGAGTTACCTTTCACTCTGATACCAATTGTTATAAAAACAGGATCGTGGAGTAATAAAATAAAAGAAATGAGGAAATAAAACGCATAAGATACACAATACAATAGATACACATATACACATGGTTCACCCAGTGTGGACTACGTCCACTAAAGAAATTACCATGGCATTCCTTATTATTATCCAACAAAATTAAGGGATACAACCTACAACATGCCCATTGTAACTTTCTCTTCTTTCTCTCACAGTTTCCTCTCTCAGAATGCAATAATCACACTCATACACAACCGTAATACAATTCCCTCATAAAAGAGGGTTTCCTTCTAGGGAAAAAAAAGCATAACTGAACTTCTACCGTCAGATCTGTGACCTTATAATGAGTAGTCCAGATTGACTACGAAATTAAAATATTTTACAAGGAAATTTTTCTCAATATTTCGTCGCCCCTCCCTAGACCCTCCTAGTGATAGTTGTGGGAGGGAAAGCCCCCGCCCCCCCCTGTTAGGGAATGGGGTCCAATTACTAATGAAATAAACCTCTGAATCAGTAAGATAATCAGACTCCACAACCAACAGACTAATTTTTTGATGATATTGTTAAACTCTCATTTCAACTTTTTTTTCAATCGAAAAATTGCACATTATATATTAAATATATACAACATCATTGTACATAGGACATAGAAAACATGGATGGAACTATCCGCCCTACAGGCAAAAAATGTTTCTAGTCCTAATATCCCCTGAAGGAAACATGCAGGGTCGAAAAAAGATATTATGTGCCCAACATTAGGAAAGTACACCTACTACCAATATAGAATACAGGAATTTTTGAACAACATCAACAAAATCCAAAAAACTGGATAGAAACCGAACTCTGGAGAACATAGACAACGATGAAACATCAATAAAAAGATAAGTACAGAGGTTGACTCTCATTTCCATCTTCCAATTGAGTTTATTTTAATATTCCTTCCTGTAAATCCAACGTCGTCTTGGAGATCTCATATGCCTCCATGTTAAAGTCTCTATAGGTGTGCAAGTAGTTTATAGTCGATAACTTTGGAATAAGTGTCGATATATGATTTTTACATAAGGTCAATATTAGTACCTGAATGTTTCTTTTTCCATTCATCTAGTCTATTACTATCAATGAGTCACCCACCACCTGGACATTAAAAATCTGTAAGCGAAAGGCCGGAGAGAGAAAAGCCTACACTCATAAAATTTGTGCTCTAGTGTTAGTTCTTGGACCACAGTTCAAATGCACCTGCACTTTGTTTGTTTGTTTACCCAGATCCCACCCTCCACTTCGTTGATATGCCAATTCTTTTGAGTTGACCCATCAAACCAACTTATTGATCTATCCAAATTTAGCTTTGGAGGCAGTTTTGATTTTGTTGTAAGTTTTAGTTTCTTCTTATTACTCCCTAACCAACCCATTATTCTGTAAATTACTGATTCTATGGAAGGCTATATATTATTGAACAATGTTGTATTTATTTCCATCCATATATGCCAACAGAAAATGGACGATAATGTGTTCCAATGAAGGTGCTTGTGACACCAATCCTTGAAGAGGGTTTGCAAGTTCCATCCAGTCCAACCTGCATTTATATTTAGAGCTATCAACATCTCTGTCCAAACTTGTTGGGTGAAATTATAGTCAATCATCAAGTGTTGAGTGAAATATGAGTTATGTTTGCAAAGGCCACAAATGCTCGGACCTTGATGCCCTCTTCTTTGCAAATTATCCCAGGTAAGAATTTTGTTTTCCATCAATAGCCAAGTTTATAATTTGAGTTTGTTAGGAAATTCCCATTTCCATAATGAATTGTGTCACCAAGAAGTGCTACGAGTCCAGATCTTCCTCGCTTAAGCATTGTAAGAATTTTTTTCTGAAATGACCCCCAAGGTAATGTTACCTGTGTATACTAACTCATCCAGAGCATCTGTAAGGAAAATTCCTTCATGTTATATAGCTCTGTAGAATTCCTCCCATTCTTTTTCCTCTAATCTGACCAACCCCATATCCCCCGCCACTTTTCACAGACTGATAAGAATTCTTTTCTTGTCCAAGTATGCGACTTGAAAAAGGAAATGATATTCACTTGCCCTTAAGGATCCGATGAGCCCGCTTGATAATATGGATCTTTTTCCCAACCCCATGATCAAATCTTCTCCTATATGAATGGACATTCCAGATCCTGGTTTCCAAGCAATCCAGTGTGCCACCACTTGAAAATAATTGAGGAGGCACCTCCATGTACTTGAGATATTTTTAGTTCTCATCAAAGGTCTTCTAAGCCATGTCACCACCGAGGAGGAGTGAAAATATTTATCCATGATTACCCTGTGCCAAAGGCCATCTTGCATTAAACAATGCCAAAGGGTGTTTGCATCCAGTGCTTTACTAAACCATGACAAGTTCTTAAAACCCCAACCGTTGAAGTCTGTGGGCTTTTCTAATGCCTCCCAATTATAGAGATGGATCTGCTCTGTCTCCCCACAACCTGACCACATGAACCAATACATCATTTTTCTGATCTAGGTTAGAATTGTGACCGGTATGTTTGTTATTTCCAACTAGTACATCAGAAGGATTTCTAAAACTACTTTAACGAGGTCAAATCTCCCTCCCAACATCAGCCAACGATGACACTAGGTGCCGAGCCGTTTTTCAAATTTTTGGAGGAGCCATCTCCAATCCTAAACTCGATAGTTTTTCGGCTTCAGGAAATACCCCAGGTAACGAAACCCTACATTCAAACCAATGAAATTAAATGAAAAAAGTTCTTGTATGAATCCATATCAGTGTCTTCGATACCTGAGAAGTGCATGGAGGATTTTTGGGGGTTTATGACCAAAACAATCGCTTTTAAAAATGTTGTAAGAATTGAAAAAATCTCCTCCCATTATGCTTCCCAGGCTAAATTCATAATCAGAATGTCATCCACAAACATAAGTAGAATGAACTTCAGGAGTCTTGAGGGCTTAACCCCCGATATTTTCCTTTTTGCTTGAGCCTTCTTGATCATAAGGCTAAGTCCCTCCATGACTAGTATAAAGAGTAACAGGGGGAAGGGGAAACCTTGTCTTAGCCCACGCCCGCTTTTGAAAAAAGAAGTAGGTCCACCATTTACCAGAATCTCTAAGGAAGGATAGGTTACACAACTCATGATCTAGTTGGTTAACCTGAGTCGGAGGCCTGTCTTTAAGAGAACTATCTTAAGGAAGTCCCAATTTACACAGTCGTAAGATTTTTGCAGGTCCAGTTTAAGAACAAGAGCTTTCATCTTTTTAAACTTTATGATGTGTATGCATTCCTGTGCTACACCTACAACATCCAAAATTTTCCTTCCCTTTAAAAATCCAAACTGCTCTGAAGAAAGGGCCTTAGACAACAACAAATTCAGTCTCAACCCTATGAGTTTTGTAATAACTTTGTATGCTATATTGCACAGGGAAATTGGCCTAAAATCCCCAAAGCTTGCAGGGTTATCCACTTTTAGAATTAGTGCTATAAAGGTTGAATTTAAGGAGCTTACCATCGAACCAGAGTTCCTTGAATCATCCACTGCTTCCTGAACATCTTTTCCTATCAGATAAAAGAACTTAAGAAATAATTCTACCATCCAACAATTCGGTCCAGGGCTCTTGTCATTGGAAAATCTTTTCAACACTAGTTTGATTTCTTCTACAGTACAAGGCTTTTCAATATCTTGTACTTCTCTCTCAAAGAAGAAGCTGGGTAAATGTTGGACAACCCTCATTTGATCTATAATTGTATTATGCTCTGTGTCAGCATAGAAGGTTTTGAAATTTCTCACATCTTCATATTTTAACGATTCCTGTCATGTGTGGCTTAAACCTGTTTCATCCTTTATCTCCCAAATCACAGTTTGGTTTTTCCTGTGACTAGCAAATTGATGAAAAAATGTTGTATTTCAATCTCCCTGCTAGAGCCAAATTGCCCTGATTTTTTGTCTCCACGTTTCTTCTTCATCTAAGAGGAATTTAAGTCTTTCCCTTTCCGTCTCTTTGATGTAGGATTCAATATCCATCGAAACCCTCCCACTAGTTTTTGAGATATAAGATTTCTCAAGTTCCTCCTCTATAGCTTCTAGTTCCTGTAATCTCAATTCCTTTTGATTTTTCACCCAACCTCTCACTTTTTGTTTCAAGAATTTTAACTTCCCTACTAGTATTCTCATGGTTGAGAGTTTTGCATCGAACTCATTGTTTTTCCACATTGAATCAACCCCTTCTCTTCTTCCAAGCATATAGAGTTTAATTTGAAAGGGTAAGCTATCGACCTCTGTCCATAGTCAAACTGCAGTACCATCGAAGCATGGTATGAAACAAAGGGATATGCAACCTAAGTTTTGTACCTCTTGAATAAAGAGACCAATTATTCCGACACATACACTTTGCCTAGTCGTTTTTCTATGCTCTTTGTCCCTGGTCTCCCATTACACAAAGTAGACAAACAAAAAAGGTATTTTCAACGACTATTTAAACCTCGTTATCGACCTTAATCTTGACTGATATATCAACTTAAAAATTGTTTCGACCACATTTTCATCCAAAATTTTAACTTGTATTATAAAGATACGTCGACATGTAGGTAGATATGGTTGAAAATTCCATTGAAATTGTCATCCAGTATTACTTTCCATAAGTTATTTTTAAGAGTATTTCCAACATAATATTTTTTTATCTTTTAATCTTTGTAGGTCGAAAACAACACTCACAATTGTAGTGAAATGAAGTTGGCATGGCCTTAGTGTATAATATATTGTTTTGTAATTTTATGACATTCTCACTTATTTATGAAGGAAATGAATAAAATATAATTTGGGATGTTTTGTGGACTTCTAAGAGGATATTATTGGGTTTAAACTTTGAGGTTTTAGTGGGTAAGTTTAAAAACGAAATATATAATTATTTGATATTGATAATTTTTATTTGAAAACTTTACGAAATGTTTTTTTTATCTTAAAAAACATTGTGTGTAATTTGTAATTATATTTAAAATTTATGTATTTCTATATAAATTATTGATATAGAACATGTTATTAGTGTAAATGTTTCGATGATCACCTTTTTGGATTGCTAATGATATGGGTTAGTTTATCTTAAGAAACTATGTCATCAGAAGTATATGCTGAGCCCTGTTTTTTCCACGTTTCTCACATAATAAAACTGTCATTCTAAGCCATTTTTTCGCACTTCATTCGTGATATATAACCATTTCCATCATCAAACCTCCAGTTAAGCCTATTACACATCCTGCGTGGTTAATACATCGTTTTTCTATATTTTTAGTGATTAAAAATTATTATATCATAGTTTAAATAAAGACGGTTTATAAAGTGTGATTATTGTACCAACATGTTCAACATTCCCGTACCATCACTACTATTCTCGTAACTGATAATGTAGCTTGGCATATTGAAACGCTTCTAGGAGGAAATCAAGAACATAGGTTTTCTCCATAGCAGCGTCAACATTCTGAAACATGTGTCATAACATGCCTAGGTTGCATGTGTGGAGCACGAGATTAATGCTACAACTCAAATTTAGCAAAAGTTCCAGACTTCCAACTTCCACCTCGATTTTTGTGCAGATGAAGATAGATCTTGAAAATCCAAGATATGGATTTTTTCCAAAAGGAGGAAAATTGGGTAATAGGTATATTATTTTTCAAAATTCAGAATGGTTCATGAGTTATGCTCGGATCTTCAAACCGAATTTTCCCAAATTGCAGTAAAAACCATTTTTTGTGATTTTTCTCCAAAAATGTAAAATTTGTTTTCTGAGTTTGAGGATTTGATCCTATACTCTTCTCAATGGTTTTCATGTATAAATTAGGGCCTCATAGATCAAGAGAGGGAGTTCTTATTGGATTAGCTAGGCTCTGGGTCAAATTCATATGTGTATGGACTGATGTATATGTTGTAGCTTTCCCATACTTCGTTTCAATAAAAGTGCAGATCTAGTTTTTGGTCTTTAGTTGTTCGTGACCTCTTGAGTTTTATTAGCTCACTAGTAGGGTTGGCAAGGGACCACCTCTCCCAGGAAGCTGAGCTAAGTGTAGTAATATTTAGCTTAGTTTATTTTCTAGTTTCCTTTATATCAAAGCAAGTAATTTGTCTCGATTTCATTTGTGAAATTGTAGTGGTGACTTTGGTTTACATAAAATCATGTCATAATTCCAATATGCAATTTTACTATGAAATGAGTGATATATGAGATTTCTTCATTCATATTGTAGAAATTAATTGGTGTTTATATTTTTTTATGTAATTATATTTTCAATCTTGACTCTATTTACAATGGATTAATTCAACAACCTTACACATAATTGTACCCTGCAGTGAATGATATCCAAGGTTGTCTCATACTTGAATTGTGCTATTACTTATGAGTTGGAATGTATGGTAATTAGCTCACTCAAATCCTGCTCTTGTTCATTGGGACAAGTCTATACTCGTAATAATGATATGGTAATCGCTTTATATTACTTTTCTATTGTGAATGTAAGAGATCAAACTCTATTTTCTTGTCTATAGAAAGGTAATATTAAATAGACTCATCGAGACCCGATCTCCCATTGATGTGGAAATGCATAAATGTTTGACATATCAATAATACATTCTTGTACCTAACTATGAAGCTGAGTTTGAGGGTTTGTGATTTGAATCAATTATGTGAATAAGTGAATATAGTGGAACTCTATAACAAGATTGTTTTGGATTACACTTGCACAAAAAATACATCTTTAAATGCTCCAAGAGAAGAGCCATTACAAAATCTTGTTCAATTGCACATAATTAACCACAAAGAATTGCAGCCTATTTTAATGTAGTGAAATTTTGTAACAAGACTGGTGTGAATTATAAATGCACAATAAATATATATTTGAATGTTCCAAGTGGTGATTCATTTCAAAAGATTGTTCCATTACACATATCAATTAACCACAAAGATTTGTGATCTTCTTGACTTGTAAGTTCAACTTGAATTCTATGACACTAAGAGTATGATTTGTAGAAATAACAGTAGGATTTCTCATTGATTAAGGTTTTCTATTTGATTGGATGATATAATCGAATAATTGTGTGATCTTCAGAGATATTCTTATGGAAGTTAAAGCCTCTTCTTAGTAGGTAAGATCTTAGACTTTGGTTGTGTGTTGTTTGTATGATTTCATTTCCTTTATCAATAGCTGATGCTTTGTTTATTATTAGAAATAAGTTTCCCTTAGTACCTTCACCATGATGAGAGAGGTATGCAACATTTTGTGTATGGGAAATGTCCCATTCAGCTTCATCAATCTTCCATCTTTCATTCCAGTCATGATAACCATGTTTTCATAATCCTTATGTATTTCAAAATTTCCACCAAACATGTGAATAGAGTGGCCTTGTTGTCGGATGTGCACACGGGACAACAAAATCCTTTGCAACACTGGAAGATAGAGCACATTATGCAGAAGAAAATTCAGGAATCCATGAAACTTTAGTCGGATGGTACCCATTCGTGAAGGTTTGAGACTCAACTTATCTGCAAAATACATTATGCCATATACATTGTCATTGAAGTATTCAAAGAAGTCTCTTTAGAATTTCATATGGGAGGTTATGCATGTGTCAAGAAGTTGTGCATCTTTCCAAGGAGTATATGAAGTGTTAAATAAATCTTCAGTTACTCCTATATTAAAATGGGAAGATTCATGTGGATTACCTTTCACTGGTTCTAAAGTCTTACCTTTGTCCCCTTTCTTATCATGTATGTATTCTTTGACCTTATCCCATGTAACTCTGCAGTCATATGCTTCATGTGACCCATTCTTTTTGCAACGGGTATAGTGAAGTTTGGATTTATCACCTTGGTTTTGTGTACCCCCATTTCCTCTTAAATTCTTTCTTCCACTTCCTCTTCTTTTGATTTCTCCTCTAAAGGGATCATGTGGTTTACTCTTCTCTTTTTGAGCAAGGTACACAATCTTGCTAGTTGAAGGAGTTGACTTATTTTCAAAGGCTTTCTCACGTTCTGCAACTTTCTCCACTAGCTTGTCAAATGTGATGGATTTTTTTTTACCACTTGCTTGCATCGATTCAAGGTAGTGATAATATGTAGGGTAGAGGTCCTTAATGAAGGTTGTATGAGAAATATCTATCGTCACTCCATTGGCCTCAATTTCATTCATCATGGAATTGATTTATGAAGCTAAAGCCATAGGGTCATCATTTTTTAAATCTAGGTTGAAGAGCTTCACCATTAGTTCTTTGAGTTCCAGTTTAGAGTGTGTGTCATACAAGTCATTCAATATCTTCAAAGTGTTATAGGAGTCATTAATATAATCAATATGACGTCTCACCTCTTCACTTATTGTCGCAAATATCACAACATATTCCTTTTGGTCTTTGTCTTCCTATATGGAACATTCTTTGTTTGATGTTGGAATGAGTGTTTTGTTTCTTGGTCTGTGACTCTTTGACTTTGCTTATGAGGCAACATATTCAAAGCATGATTTTGCTTCTTCTTCAGAGATACTAGGGATTGTTGTTGCTTTACAAATTCCTTTCCATGGGTCATTGAAGATTAATGTTCTTTTTATCTTCCCATACCATTCTTTGTATCTCTCTTTTCCAGTCAGCACCACACTTGTAACATTCCCCAACTTAACCAAGGAACATTACTACGTGAAAATACACATAAAAACAAAGTTTTCTTCTACTAATTAAATTCATGTATCTTACCAGCTATGATTTAAACACATATTCAACTAATTTATAATACCCATACTTAAATGAATATAGATCACTCTAAATGAACATGAATGTAACTAATAAATCATTCACAACAACAATTAACCATTCACATATACAGAGTTAAGCACAACAATTAAACTCATAGAATAACTTAACAAATTGATAAACACTTATCTTTTATAAAATGTGTGTGCAACCATATGCTTAGGAAGGACGTTCCACCCAACCATAGACCTGTTTTTCAAAATCTCAAATTAAGTCACCCCCGAGCTGGGGCTAGGAATCCACAAAATAAGGGTGCCTCGCAGAGTCCCCTCACAGCTCAATATCACAAAACCCACTTGTTTTCTCCTATAACTATCTTGAATTTCCTCCATCTCTCTTCATCTTGACCTGCCCAACCCAAAGAATGTACCCCTTCACTGCTCTCAATCCATCGGGCATCCCATTCATCTATCAGGGTCTCTCTGGCTCAGGTAGTTAGCAATCTCTCTGCTGGGAACTTAAGGGAACTAACTGCCAAGAAAACCACCAGCAAAAACAACAACAAACACTTGTTGATCATATAGTGCAACTTACCCAGGAGTTCACTCTTCAGACCTGACATGGCTCTTCAATTTCCAGCTCCAACATGCTCCATAATTTTCCCATCCTTGTTGTTCCAACTCCCCAACTATTCTCTCTTCTCCTCTTACTGTTCCTCCAAGAACTGAATGTAATTAACTGCAAGTTACTAGCCATACGAATTTCCTCTCCTTTCCCAAGATAGTTAACTGCTTACTCTACCCAATGTTGATTGTATTTCAACCCCGTGCTCTCCAATAACTATGGTTAAAAATTTGACCAGCGTGAGGAATTAAAATGAAAAATGACATAGATTTAAAATAAAACATAAGCCTCATAGTCATATGGAAAATTTTGTACACACTAGAAGCAATAAGCGAGTATATTAAATAGAATGCTTTGGTTCTCATTGCGTGGGCACATATATAAAAAGTCGTCCTCACATTAAGTAAGAAGATTGTGTTAGAATATTCTTGTAAATTGATAATTTTCACATTTTGAAGATGATTCATTATTTTAATGCCAAGATTGCACCCAAAGTCAACAAATTACCAAGTGACGAGTCTCAAGCAATTTGAAGGATGTCAATATCAATTCTAAAGTGCTAGCCAAAAGCATCCTCTAACTATTATTGTGTCCATTAGAGCAAGAGAAGTATGAAAGGTTCAACATTAGCTAAATCAACACTCATAACATGCATAGTAATCAACCCTCAACATTATATGACATTATTTCATTAATTAATTTTATATATGTATGTCATTTGTATATTAATATTGTTCCAAAAACCATAACATATTGTAATAAGTAAATATTTTTTTTCCATGGGAAATTCCGCACAAGATACTCATCCTATACTTCCCCCACTTTGTGGATGATATAGGATGCTAAACCACGAACATAAAGCTCAAACACGTGACCTCTCCCCCTACCAAGAAAGTATTTCCACATCTTACCAACTATATTATAAATATTCTTAATAAATTAACCAAATATTATTTTGATAATCATATATTTTTACTTTAATCTACCTTACACTAGACAAAATTGTTATAACTGAACACTTTTATCTATCTACCTACCTTACATTAGACAAATTTGTTATAATTAAACACTTTTATCATTTTAAAGTATAATATAATGTCATGTTATGGACAAAACCTTTTAAATACAATTCTATCTCTACCGTACAAACTAATATAACCCAACACTTTATCATCCATGTCATCTCTACCATACAAATTGATATAACCCAACACTTTATCATCTATGTCATTTTCACGTGAAAAAGTCATTTTCATGTCAAACAATGGTTGATGGTAGACAAATCAATTCTTAAAAAGTCAAAAAATAATTAACATTCTTAAAAAGTCAAAAAATAATTAACCAAATGAAGAAAAAAACTATGTTGATAGTTAAATATGATTAAAAAAACTCTGTTGATAGTTAAATATGATTGTAGACAAATCCATTCTTAAAAAGTCAAAAAAAATAACCAGTAAAAGAACTCCACTTAAGACAGACTTTTTATTTTTTACATTATTCACCCAAAAAAATATACTAAAACGAACTCTTTTTATTTTTTCATTATTATATATCTGTGTTATCCTCTGTGCGTAGATGTGATTGATGGTGTGATGTTATTTATTTCATGTGATTTTAATAGTTGAATTTTACTATTATGTATAAATAGGTATTGAGTTTATTTAATGTTAATAATTAAAGTATGATTTTGATAATTAAATTATGATATCTGTAATGATATTTATCTCATGTTAATTTAATAGTTTAATTGTTATTTTAATAGTTTAATTCTGCTATATGTAAATGTCACCTGAAGTTAAATAATTCGTTTAAATTTTCATGCTATATGCAATTGAAATCGTCTTTACCAGGAACGTCTTTGTTCTTCTAACGAGGCGACATTATTTAAGCTAAGTTATTACTGGGATTTTCATATTTCTGCTATCCTATGATGTATTTCCATGAAATAATGTTGTATTCCCGTGACTTGTAATGTAATAAAAAGAATAATAATCAAAGCTTTAGAGGTAGTAGTAATGCTTTAGAGATAGTAGTAATGGACTGAAATTATTAGTAAGGAATATTTCAGTTCAAGGAAACTTTTGAGAAAAATTATGCGTACTTCTTTATTATTTTTCATAAAAAAAAAAAATTAATAAGAAAAATAATTTATATTAGTAAATATAATAGGTCTTTTGTAACTTACAATTGATATAGGATTTAAATTTGTTTTTTTTAAAACTGAAAGAATATATATTCTCATCACATTACATAATATTCTAGTATGCTGCCACCTATATTCTATAAAATCTAGTCATTCTCCATAATTCATTAAGAGTAAATGGGTCAACTTTTATTAGGAAGCCTAATTCAGATAAAGAATAAAAAAATCAAGAAAATCCAATCCATAACATTCTCAAATCATTATTATGGAGAATCAAGAAAATCCAACCCATAACATTATCAAATCCTCAAATATCATTAAAGAGATCTCAACCTATAACATTCTCAAAATCATTATTATGGAGAATCAAGAAAATCCAACCCATAACATTATCAAATCCTCAAATATTATTAAAGAGATCTCAACCCATAACATTCTCAAATCATTATTATGGAGAATCAAGAAAATCTAACCCATAACATTCTCAAATATCATTAAAAAGATCTTAACCCATAACATTCTCAAATCATTATTACGAAGAATCAAGAAAATCGAACCTATAACATTATCAAATCCTCAAATATCATTAAGGAGATCTCACTTGCCTCGAAACTCTCCCATTTTGGCTAATGGACAACAAAAGTTACCTATTCTTTGTATTACATGTTAGGCTCATACTATCAGTTATGCTTCTGGTTATTTGTTGATGAACTCACTAGCCAACTATTTCATAGTAAACATACCACACTCTATTTCTGTCTGCAACTATTTATGGCTATTGTTGGAAGAGAATTTGACCTTGGTGGGATAATATCACCACACACCCTAGAGAAACCAATCAGGCCCCGGTGGTTTACTAATTTTTTGCCTGGTTGATTAAAACTTGCATAATTAGTCTCTTGCAGCATATGGAATTCTTTGCAAATTGTTTATCAGTTTAGCTCTTTGTATGTTGGTTAGATGGATACAGACATTTTAAGGATTCACTTTCAAGCAAAGCGATCTAATCTGTAGAAATCATCTCACGTGAAATATGAGGTCCTTGTATTCATGTATCTGCAACCCTGTCGATCTTAGGAAGATACGATGAGAAAATACAGTTGACAGGATTTGCCCAAATGCAGATGGAGAGCGATTCTTATCGTTCTTGGATGTAATATGAAGTTATATTAGCATTTGTGTCCATATTTACAGACACAGTAAATTGTAATTGATAATCTGTTACCTGATATCAACTGTGCAGAATGCAGTTTTAGTGTGGCATCTGAACCAAAATTAACTGCCTAACTAGCCCTGTAACATTTGAAGAAAATCAAACTCTGAGGTTATAGTTTCATCTTTGTATGGCTTGCTTCCAGAGATGCAATCCAATGCTTCAAGGATATTAATTTATATCAATTTATTGTAACTTTCCATGGAATGTTAGAACAAACAAAGTCTAATTTCTATGTAGGGTATACATGGAAAATTCCATGTCATTATGACAATGAGAATGTTAGTTCCGAGAAATATATGAAAAAGGAGATCGGGAGAAATAGGACTGCAAATTGTTCCGAGTGCCTTATCCATGCGATTTAAGTACTTGGATTTTTCTATGGCTGATGTCGGTTCTGTATCTGTATTCAAGGTTAACATGTACAACCCTCTAGTTCGGAGATGTATGGCTATTTTCTCCTTCCATGCAAAATAGTTGTAAGGTGTAAGAATGAATTATTTTTGGAAATCCATCTTTCCGTTGTCTTCAAACTTTTGTACCTGCAAACAATTTTGGTGTATCTTTTTCTTAGCAGTCTGTCAGCTCTGATACCATGTAAATGTGTTGAACCTGCACAAAATAGATCTAGCTAAACAATAATACACACATTTTCAAAGAGAATTGGAGAAAGAATAAGAAGGAGAGAAAGAATGAAAGAATTCACATTAACCGTCGTGAATAATGAATAATGTACACATGATATACTCTGTATAACTCAATGAGTGTGCATTGGAGGAGAACCAATGCACCATAGTGGTGGTCTAGAGTGATATGGACACATACCAACAGTTACGGGGGTGAACTGCCACCTAGTCTAGTCTCTCAGGCAATTATGGAAGTGAACTACCACCTAGTTGAGTTAACTAGTCAATTAATCTTCAGTTAAATGACTAAACAAAGAGTAGTGATGAGTTAACTCAGGGAATCAAGGGTAATGCGTCAGTATCGTGATTATACCAAGGCAAGGTCGAATTAGCATGGTGATGATCCCAATGTTGCATGGTGACAAAAGCAATGCAACATCTAAACTCAACTCAACTAGTCAAACTAAAGTGTCAACTGAAAGAGAATATTCTCCAGGTGGAATATTCTCCCCTCAAATATAGGAGACTGGATAATGACTAATTATGACTAATGAAAAAGGAAAAACCTTAGGAAAAAGAAATCCTATGTGTGTGTGAAGTAACTCCAACACTTCTTACACCGACTTATAATAATGTTTTGACTTCCCACACCCAACAAGATGCTCAAGGGTCCTAAAGAAAATGTCTCTTTGAATGCTCGTGATGGGGGAGCAAACCTTCTAAAAAGATTTCTCATAAAACCACTCAGTGATCCTAGAGGTTCTTCTCATATTAAGGTATGCTCACTCAAATATCCATACAAATAATTTACATGGTTATTTGTAAGGATTTTTGGGAAAGATTCCATGTCTATTATTCCAAAGCATGTTCTTTATATTATACATCACTTTGTTAATGATAATTCTCTCTTTCAGTTGGGGAATTTCCATAGAACAAAGAAGTTTTATATGAATTCTTATTTAATTTATGTCATAGTCTACTACCATGTGTTTAAAGATTTACCTAAATTGAGAAGTGTAAATTATAATAAGGATCCAGTGCAATTTTGTTATCCAACACTTTGGAGACACAAGGCCCCTCACAATTTTTACCAAGTGCAAAATTATTTTCTATCCACAGTTAAGAAATTGATTCACAGTTCTACTATAGATACATTGTCAAGAGAAGTTATGGTTTTTCTCATTGGAAAATGAGTTTTTGAATTTCAGGATGAATTTACTTACATCAGATTATATGGATTTCAAGGAAACCCCTTTCTACTCCCTCACTATATCTGTGACAAATTATTTGTAGTTGAAGTATGCAGACAATAAAAGTTATGGGCTCATTTTTTCAGTGAGAAAAGAAATAACTAGTTCATCTCAATGCCCATTAGAGTTCAAGAGATTAATGTTAAAATTATTTCTCACCTAAATGAATTTTTTTGTTTATTTTGACTCTTTAAATATGACAGAAATTCATGAAATTGAAGGCTTTGATTTAGATGGCTTGTTCTAATCTCATATGTTTTCTATTGGTTATGAGACATTTTTTACTAAATCATTACAATTGGATGAAGGAGGGTGGGATAATAAAAACCCTCAAGAAAAATTCCTTGGAAGACATCAATTACCCCTGCAAGATTATATTAACACTTTGGTTAGTACTAATGATCAGTACAGACAAAGAGGATGAACTACAACAAGTAATGACCCTGACTCACCCCATGTTTCTCAAATAATTCCTTCAATGACTTAGAGTAAAACTCATAGTAATAATGGAGAGAAAAGGAAATCCATTGTTGGAAGTGATGGTGATGGAGGAGACAAAGATACTCCTAAAAAATCTATAGAAAAATCACATGCATTTTTGGGAAGCTCAAAAAGGAAAAGGGATACTGTGGAAAAGGAAAACTGAGGAGTTCAAGAATGTGAAACCAATCCTAAAGAAATGGAGGTTGGTATTATTGTCGCAATGCCCAATTGTCTAGAACAACAGTTAATTGAAAGCATGATGATAGTTGAGGAATTGTCTTGTGACGAGCCAATAGTTTTTGAAGATGAATATGTTACTTTGCACCATGTTGCATTTAACCAAAGTTCCAAAAAATTACAAATAAAAAAGGTCAACCTAAAGAAAAAAATGTTGCAGAGAAATGGAACTCGGAAATAGACATAGTAGGGGTAAAACCCTCTAAAGTTTTAGAATCTCATCAGGCCACAGTGGGCATTGTGAAGTATTACATTAGTGAACAAGAAAAGGAAAATTTAATATTGAAGAAGAGAATAAAGGAATTAAAAGATGCTTTGTTTCCTAAGCCCTTATTTGTTGAATTGATATCTACTCTCAGGTCGATTGATATTTCTAAATATACACCAGAATCAAGTTCAAAATTGAAAGGAGCTTCAAGTTTATTGATAGAAATTAGGAAATATATTGTAGAAAACATAAACAAAAGGATTTCTCTAATCAATGACGACTAGGAATTGGCCACTAGTTCAAATAGTATTTTTGCAAGGATTCTAAATCTTAAAGAATATCTTCAAAAAGACTTAGAAAATTATGAACATTTCTACATAGAATTTTTTTATCACTTTTAGTGCTAGAGTATCAAGTATGAGTGATGCCCACGGGAGGGAACAAAATCTTGCATCAATAGTTCGACTCAAACAAATGGATGCATGTTAGTTGAGAAGAATTAAATTTTAACGAGAAATGATTGTTGAATGTGATACCATTAATTAAAAAATAAGTGATGTCTTTTTCAAATTTCTTGATGTAACAAAGGCGTTGGAGGGTACACATTTAATATTGGATGCTATATTTCTTACAAAGGATTGAATGTAGGAACAACTGTACACTCTCAAAATTTCATGGGCCAATGAATTTAACAACATAACTAGATTTTCATAAAAAGAAGTTGAAAAGTGGTTAATCCACTATGTTAAAAAAGATGAAGATCAAGCAGATATACCCCATTAGTTAGGTTTTGAATTAAAGGATATCGAATATGAGTTGTTCAATATCAAGATCAAGAACAATTTAACAGTTGCACCATTGCAAGAATACATTGAACAATGGTTAAAGAATGCTTTGGTCAAAATAACCAATCCTGAGTCTCAAGAAGTAGTTACAATTGTTAGATTACCTCCAATTGAACAACATATAAAGAAAACTTCAACTGGAAAATGAGAGAGAGAGAGAGAGTTTTTTTCCAACATAGTAAGTAGGGTAACCATTTCATTAAGATTTTACCTTCTTCTATTCCTCTCAGTTAGCAGTCATCCAACCTTTATTTTTCATGATCTGTGAATATCAAATTTTGATTCCTAATAGTGTCTTCTCTTTCTTCTAGATATTTTCATCTATTATATGGTCTGCAAAAGCCCCATCCCAGTTTGTTAGGATGAACACATTTCATTTTTTGGATATTATAAACTATTTTTAAACATTTGTATATTTAAAGATCCTAGAGAACTATTCCGGGCACAAAGCTAGTGTTATCTTAGACTTTGAGTTTTAAGCATGAGGATTCAAGGGTGTGTCTATCAAATAACTTATGAGTTTTAATTGAAAGATCATGTTAAGTTCTTTTCTTATGTGATCCTTTACTCTCATCTTTCCAAGTGATATGTCTTACTTACTGTATGCTATGATGGAAATAATTCGCTATGGGATTCCTCATTTTACTTTCTTAAAATCTTGTAAAATAGTTAATATTGTGAATATTTATTTTTGAAGAAGCCTGGTCCTTTCTTGGGAATTATTTTTATTTTTGTATTATATTTATAAAACAGGATTAGTACCTCTCTAAAAAGGAAGAAAGAGTTATCCTTGTAATGTTATCTCCAAGACTTTTGTCAGGCCATGCATTGGCAGAAAACTTAACTCCATTGATGTGTATTGTGTTAACATGATAGGTGTATAAATACAATCTTAGTGACTATGCATCTTCCCTAATAGATGACCCTTCCTATCACCTATGACTCTTTGTATTTACATTATTATTACAATAATGTGATCCCAAGGATTATGTGTCCAACATTCCCCCCCTTAATTTGAAAGGGTGTTTGTGAGTCTAAGCATCATTATGAACTTTTCAAATTTTTCTCTTCCAAGCGCTTTGATGAAGATGTATGCAATTTGCTCATTTGTGGAACAATATCTCAAGGGAATAATATTGTCCTCTACATGATATCGAATCAGGTGATACTTTTTATTGATGTTCTTAGTTCGATCATGGATTATGGGATTCTTTGCCAACGTGATTGCATAAGTATTGTCAACTAGAAGAGGAGTAGAATTCACTTGTTTCTCCTAAAAATCTTCAAATATTTTCTTGAGCCACACAATATCCTTTGTAGCTTCTGCAGCTGCCACATATCCTGTCTTTTTTGTGGAATATGTTGGAACTAACTATTTGTGTGATCTCTAGGAGACAACAGTTGATCCAAGACTCATGAGATAGCCTGAAGTTGATACTCCGTTTTCCTTATCTCGAACAAATTCTAAATCAGAATATCTGATCAGGTTGAAGTCATTCACCTTAGAGTACCTAAGTCCAAAATATTGAGTTCCTTTCAAGTATTTTAGAACTCTTTTTGTAGCAGACCAATGTCTTTCGAAAGTATTTTTCATGAACCTAGAAAGAATCCCAACAAAAAATGAAATGTTTGTTCTAGTGGTAGTAAGATAGATAAGACTTCCCACAAGCTTTCTATACTTGGTTGCATCCTCAAATTAATTCCCTTGTTTTGATGCATGTTTCAAATTATGTTCCATTGGAGTAGAAACAAGATTGCACTCAGCCATGCCAAAATTGTTCAACATTTCTACAGTGTAATTCTTCTGGGAGATTAATATGTACCTTGGATTTTGAATTACCTCAATGCCCAAATAGTAGTGAAGATGTCCCAAATATTTCATCTTGAATCCTTTCTTCAACTCTTTCTTTATGGATGCAATGTAGCTTTCATTGTTCCTTGTTATCAACATATCATATACATATACTACAAGATATACAACAATTTTACTAACTTTCTTGACAAACAAATTTGCATCGTCAAGATTGAAATGCTTGAAATTCAATTTTAGAAGATGTTTAGTTAACTTTTCATACCATGGTCATGGTGTTTGTTTCAAACCATATAAGGATTTGATGATCTTGCATACATGTGTTTTTGTCCCTTCACAACAAATATTCTGGTTGAGACATGAAAACATTCTCTTTCAAGTCTCCATTCAAGAAAGAAGTCTTCACATCCATTTGATGAATTTTCCATCCATTTTGTGTTGCCATGGAAAATAGAGTACGGGTGGTATCCCATTTTGTTCTGGGGGGGAAATTCTCCACATAATCAACATCTTCTTTTTGTGAAAATCATTTTTCCACGAGCCTTTATTTGTGTTTTTCAAGTGATCCATTGATTTGTACTTGTTCATGAATACCCACTTACAACCGATTGGTTTGGTTTTGAATGGAGGATCCACCAACATCCATTTCCCATTCTTGATGAGAGCATCATATTCCTTCTACGTGGCTTCTTTCCATTCATCATGAGAAGTGGATTCTTCAAAGGAAGTCAGTTCAAGGTTAGTAGATACATTCAACTCACAAGCATATGAAACATCCATGTCATCTACATCACCTAAGTTTGAATTATCTAGATTACCTCCATCTTGTCTTGAGGAAATTTTGGTTCTTATATTTCCGGCCTCATTAGGATGATCCAGATTTTATGAGCAGAATGAAATGAATACATATTTATATTATTAACACAAAGATACAAGGAACAATAAAAACTATACAATAAAACTCGGCTTCTATTCAATAAAGAAATATGTTAAAACTGTAAAATGTAGACTAAAACAAGCTTGCTAGAATGGTGGCGGCTTATCTCTGAGAAGAGATGTGACGGTTGCACTCATTTGCAAGAAGATGATTACAATGAGGCTCCAAAGGAATTTTTACATCAAAAATGAATGCCAAAACACTAGACATCCAAAAACCTAACCCTAGGAGATGAAGCGCCAAAACTCATGTGAGCCCCATTGGGGTAAGGTGGTAAATCAACTTCATGTGGGCGTAACTTTTGCATACAATCTCTGTTTTAGGTGCACGATATCCTATTGGAAAAGTCTATCCAAGGACTAAACATTATGTTGTCACACTCTATCTCTATTTATAGTGTGGCTATGGTGGGCCCAAAAAATGTTTTTTAGGGCCTCAAAACAGTCCTGGAAGTTCAAGACACGAAAAGCTAGAAAAAAACTGCCAAAATCAAAATTGAAAATGCCAAGATGAAATATGTATGTGAGCTAGTTGGAATAGGTGGGTGGACACTGATATACACCTGGATCAATCCTCCCCCCTTAGGAAGCAATGGTCTCCATTGTGTTGAGTTCCCCCATCATATGAAGAAATTTATATTGAATTTGGCCCTAGGTGAGCCACTTGCCTTGGTGTAGGAGTTTCCCTACTTTAAAAACCCGATAAAGTTGGATATTTTGTTGGCGATTTCCCTTGACCTATGTGTCCACAATATGATCAATGGATGTATGTTCCATGTAGTCAGGGTTGAGCTCTGTCAGTGCCAATTATTTTTCTACCTCTGAGGTGAGGTGTCCAATAATAGTGGAAAGTATGGTCGAAGGAGGTCCACATTAAACAATGGGTGCAAGCCAAGGAAGGGGGGACTGTTGAGCTCAAAAGAATTGTCACCCACGGTCTTGGTGATGGTATAAGGTCCATAGTGGAGTGGATGAAGCTTCCAATGGGGCCTGTAAGGTGTTCTTTCTGCAAGTACAACCAAACTTTATCTCCCACCTGAAACTTGTGTGGCACCCAGCGTTGATCATGTCATTGCTTGTACTTAGCATTGGACTTCTGTAAATATCCTGAACATGTTGGTGGATGTGTTGGATCCATTCAATGAACCGAGTAGCTTTGTTGTATTTAGTTTGAGCATGGGAGGAGTCTTCTTAGGTGGCTGCAAGGGGTAGTGCAACATCCATGGGATCCAATGGTTGAAATATCAATCCCACCTAGAAGGTTTTGTGGTCAGTTGAGATATGTATGGCTCTATTATAGTTGTGTTGAACATAGGGAAGACTCTCATCTCAGGTGCGAGGATGCTTAGAATTGTACATGCATAGGATATGCATGATCATCTGGTTGACTACATCGGTTTGGCCATCCGTATGGGGGTGGAAGGCAGTGGATTTGGTGAGCTTGGTGTCCAACAATGACTAGAGGCTCGACCATAATGTGTTGAGGAACTGACTATCTCGATTTGAGATGACGGTTTGTGGTATCCCAAAATGTACCCACACTCATTCAAAAAAAAGATTGGCAGTTTCCATTGTTGTGATGCTCTTCTTGCAGGTGATCAAAATCACCATCTTAGAAAAATGATCATCCATCACAAAAAAATAGTCATTTCCCCACTTGGTTGACGAAAGGCCCAACATGTATTCCATCGATATGGATTACTAGGGCCTTTCAAGAGTAGGAAGAGGGGTGTACATGCCTTGTTTCTTAATGGTCGATTTGGAAATGACATATGCAATGCAGGACCTGATATACTTGTTGACATCATGTCGAAGTTTTGGCCAATAGAAATGTTTTTGCAGCACTACCACTATATTTTATACGCCAAAGTGTCATGCCACCCGACTATAGTGGGATTCCCTAATCATCTTCGTTCACTTGCTTGATGGAACACATAGATGGCCTAGATGGCATAACAACTCGTCTTGAAGATGGAAATCAGTGACAATTGTGTTTGCACCCAACATCTGGTAGGTGGAGGCAACGTTAGGATCTCTCTCATAGAGTTGGGGCCATCCAAAGGTCTCGTGGCCACAAGAGTTTAACATTGTGATGAGTGCTACAACTAGAGGGTGGCTAAGGCAATAAGCGACGTGGTTGGTGCTTCATGTCTTATACTTGATGTTGAGATGGAACTATTGCAAGTATGTGGAACACTTCTCATGGAGGTCATTCTAAAAATTTTCTTGTGTCTACATGAGCTGCATCAGCTTATGATCGGTGTGGATGATTGTATCATTCCTGATAACGTAATTCCTCCACTGGTGGCATTCTTGCATAATGGAGTACATTTCTTTGTCATAAGCAGGGTACTTATGGATGACATATGATAGTTTATCACTATGCTAGGCCACGGGGTGTCTGTGTTGAGTGATAACTGCACCCACAACATAGTTAGAAGCATCTGTCTCAATCTCAAAGGGTCGTTGCAGGTTGGGTAATGATAGCACTAGGGTTGAGCACAAGCATTGCTTCAAATCATCGAACGCTTGTTGTTGTAACAATCTCCACATGAAGTTTTCCTTACCACCACCTCTAGTTACTTGGCTGAGGGCCCATGCAATATGGGATAATCCCAACATAAAACTGCAATAGAAATTGGCAAGGCCTAAAAATATTTGAATCTTAGTGAGTGTGGTTGGGGCTGGTCAGTCACGAATGACCTGAATCTTGGTTGGATCCACATTCACCCCATGCTTATCAACAATGTAACCTAGGTACTAAACCATGTCCATGTCGAAGGAGCATTTTTCTAAATTTGCATATAGCTTGTGTTTTCGTAAACTGTGTAGAACCTGTTGAATATGTTGCAAGTGTTCTTCCCAAGCCTTGTTGTAGATGAGCATGTCATCCAAATACAACACCACATAATAATTGGTGAAAGGTCGTAAGATATCATCCATCATCATCATGAAATTTGTTGGGGCATTCGTCAAACCAAAGGGCATGACCAACCATTCAAAAATACCTTATTTGGACTTGAAGGCATTTTTCCATACATTTGTCTCCTCTATTGGGACCTGATGGTATCCAGACTTCAGATTAATATTACTGAATTATTTGCCCCCCTTGAGTTGGTCAAGGATATTTTCGATTTGGGGAATCGAGTATCAGTTCATGACTATGATTTTATTTAAGGTGTGGTAATCGATGCAGACTCACCAGGTCCCGTTTTCCTTTTGTACAAGTATGATTGGGCTTCCACATGGTGATGAGATGGGTTGGATGTGTCCCTTTTGGAGCAGTTGTTGGATCTGTTTCTTGATCTCCTCGTTTTCTAACAGAGAGTGACGATAGACTGGCCCATTGGGTAGTGGTGCGTCGAGGGTCGTATCAATTTAATGCTTGACCTAACAGTACAGAGGTACCCCAGTGGGTGAGGAGAATATGTCTTTGTATTCTTCCACAACCTTATCCACTTGCTTATACTACGTAGAGAGATCAACCAGGAGGTCATGAATGTGGTTGCAACCTTTCACTCACTTTGAGAGTGAATCACGAAGAAGAAAAAATTATCGGTCTTAGAGATGACCTTCATGCATTCCTTGGAAGAGATCAAGGAAATGGCAGTAGGTGGGACTACCTTAGGTATCTGTACAATTTTTTGTCCAAAGTAATAATAACAATGTGAGGCCTAGACTCATATACAACATGATGTTTCCATAAATAATTTTTTCCCAAAATAACATCACAAAATTCAAGGGGAGTGACACCACACAATACCTCATCTTTGAAGAGTTTGATGTCGTAGGATAGACGACATTGTTCGCTGACGCAAAGATCACTTCCTTGGCGGAGCCATCCAATGGTGTATGGTTGCGGGTGTGGTTTTGTTGACAGAGCCAACCTCTTGACTACCTCAACTGAGATGAGTTTCTTCTTACTACTGCTATCAATGATGAAGTGAAGTGGAGTACCCTTCACCCACATATGTGAATGAAAGAGGCGTTTTCCTTCCTATGGCTCATCAGGTTCATCGGGATGGATCTTGGTGGTAGCAACGGTGGAATTGGGTTCTGCGTCAATAATATTTCTCCCCTTTTTTGGTTCTGACTCAAAGTTGAAATCCACATATGATTTAGAGGCTTTCACCTTAGCCACCAATGAATGCTTTGAGCAACAATCAACAGTGTTATGCCAAAGGCCCTTATGGAAGTCACACCACTTCCCAGTGTCTTTCTTCGTCTTTACATTGTATTTCTTTGTTTGTGGCTTAGACTAGTTGTCCTAAGGGCTGGGGCTTCCCTTGCCTTGCTTATGTTATGAGGGGTTCCCAGACCCAAACTATCGTGTCTTTTGTTTAAGCTTCTACTTGATTTTGACAGCATATCGATAGGTTGCACCCAAGAATGAGATGTCAAGAAACATAATTTCTATATAGATGTATATATGCAGACCGTTGTGGTGCTTGAGCACCATATTTCATTTAGATTATTTGATAACCATCTTGGTGCACAAGGTATGGAAGATATTTGTGAACTATGGCATTGTTTGGTCTCTTTCCTGTCGTAGTGTGGTCCATCTTGTATAAAGGTCTTCATAACTTTCAACATGGTGGTATTGTTCCTTAATAGCATCCCTGAAGGACTCCTAGGTGAGTGCAACTGTAAATATTGAGGGTTCCTCTGTTGCCTTTTTCTCACAGAAAGTCTCCCACCAATATTTGACATGGGGGGCGACTTTGAGGAGAGAAAATGTAATATTTTCTCTATTGGAAAAGTTATGGACAAAAAAACGCCCTTCTAGCGTATTCAGCCATTTGTCTACAACATCTATGTCTATCTGACCTTCAAATATATGAATATAAAATTTGAGTTGTACCTTGAAGGGAGAGACGTCTCCACTCAAGGAAAATGCATCTCATGTTGGTATTCATCGAAAGATTTGCAAAAAACTATCCATCATCTCGTTCCTATGTTGCACGAGGGATTCCTCGAGTAACAGTTTGAAAATATCTCTTGTTCCGTCATCTTTCTTTTCTCCCTCCATGGAAGGTCACCTGGGTGTGCGAGAGATCTTGTCCTCAATATAAACAAGCTCGAGACCCAACTCTTTGTACCCTAACCTCATCGGGGACATGCACTAAGAACGACAAGGAGAAAATTGCTTTGATACCACTAATACGGATTTTATGAGAAAAATGAAATGAATACAGATTTATACTATTAACACAGAGATACAGTAAAACTTGGCTTTTATTCAATAAAGAAATATGTTGAAATCGTAAAATGTAGACTGAAACAAACTTGCTAGAATGGTGGCATCTTATCTCTGAGAAGAGATGTGATGGTTGTGCTCATTCGTAAGAAGATGATTACAATGAGGCTCCAAAGGTCTTTTTACATCAAACATGAATGCCAAAACCCTAGACATCCAAAAACCTAACCCTAAGAGATGAAGCACCAAAACGCATGTGGGTTCCGTTGGGGTAAGTTGGTACATCAACTTCTTGGGGTCGTAACTTTTTCATACGATCTCCCTTTTAGGTGCACAATAGCCCATTGGAAAGTTCTATCCGAGGAATACACATTATGTTGTCACACTTTGACTCCATCTATAGTGTGACTATGGCAGGCCCAAAAAATGTTGTTTATGGCCTCAAAACTATAGATTTTAACCTTGTACAATATTTACTACAAACAGATTTTCAGTAAAAGAACAGAAAAGATACAATTGAAAATACAAACATTACACAGAGATTTTTCCCTTGGAAACCCAAAACCAGGAAAACCCGCATATTCTATATTCATACATAGTGATACATTGTTTACAATACAATATACATATAGGAGCCAACAACATCCAAAACCCTAACCTGGTGACATATATTAGTCAACAACCCCAATTCCTTAACCGGAAATAGAAAACTATCGGAAAAAACCATGTGCCAAAAAACCGCCCAACAATGGACATGAAAATCGAGGCAACACGAAAAATGAGGCAAAAATGCAACACGTTTCCTTAGGCAAAAAAAATTCTACTCGTGCAAACAATATAACACATACCCAACAAAAACAACCCCAAAAGTTCAGGACCCGAAAAGCTAGAAAAAAACTGCAAAAATGAAAACTGAAACTGCAAAGACGAAATTTGTATGTGAGCTAGTTGGAATATTTGGGTAGCCACCGATATCCACCTAGATCATAGGATGAACACTTTCAAGTGTTTTTGTGAGCCATTTTTGTGGATGTTTCTGAGATGGTCCAGGTTGTTCAGTTGATTGAGATGGTGTTGAGTTCTGATCAAACCTTAGCTTTTCAATCCTCTTGATCATATCATCCAAATGAAATTCAGGTTATAATGATGTAGTGGGAAATTCTTCATGTGGGGAAGATGGTGCTTCAATAGGAGATTCCATAGATTGACCCAAGATAGGGATACCCTGTTCAAGATGTGGAATCACATCATCAAATTCATGATATGTCTTTACACGAGTGAATCTGTCTAGATAATCAAGATGTCTCTCAATAGTTTCATCTTTCTTGGAGGATTCAATAAAGATTACATCGATGGAAAGGATGAATTTCTTATTTTTCTCATCATAAAGACGATATCCCTTGGTGGTATTTGAGTACCCCAAGAAGATGCACTTATGAATCCTTGCATCAAGCTTGCTTCTTTTCTCCTTAGGAATCAAGGCCACATAGCAGGTGGAACCAAAGACCCTGATATGCCTCACCGAAGGGATACGACCATACCACATTTCATAAGGAGTCTTGTTTTTAAGAGCATGGGATGGTTTTTGGCAAATGTTTAACATGTAGCGTATGATTGTCATTGATGGAAAGTACAACAGTGAAGATGGCAGGATCAGAGTGTGCATGAGAAGACTTTGCAGAGGCGCAGAAGTCCAAGAATCCCTTGGGGATTTCGGAAGTGAAAGATCAGGAGGAACAACGTCAAGGAGAACGCGTGCACCAAATATCAAGATACAGGAGTTCGTGGAGGAGAAGGAAGACAAAGGTCGGGGCCTTTGAGAACTTGTAATTCTCCCAAGGTTGGGAGGAAAGTGTGCAAAGCTCAGGAGGGAGCATAGCCACCGTCAGATCGACTGAAGAAGAAGATTTGGACCGTTGGTCTCTACGTCCAGGAGGAGCTTAGGAGAAGTCTACAGAAGGGAGAGATCAAGAGCCGTTAGATCTCATTCAGAAATCCCGACAGTCGTCAGATCGGACAAGAGCTGCATGAGGTTTACCATCGGGAAAAGCCAAGGTGAAATCCCGAAAGGAGGGTTGACTCATCGGGGTTTCACATATCGGGAATCCCGTGAGCCAATGAATTGCAGCATTGAAAAGCTCGAAACCCTGATGAGTGGTAAGACTGTGGTCACGGGGATAACGATCATATGGGCCAGGAGCCTAGCCAGGAGAGCTAGTGCGTAAAGAGCGCATCAGGATTCGAGGGATCGTGAATCCTGAGGACATACATGTTTCGACATTGGAAAGTCTGAAACCCCGATGAGGAGGTTTGGTTGCGGTCACATAGGGGGAGGTCACGTGGACCATGAGCTTAGCCAGAGGGCTAATTGAAGTTAGAGGCGTCAGATCTGAGCGCAGGTTCCGACCACCGTTGGATCGAGGAAAACCTACACAACCTTTAAAAGTGAAAGGAGTAGAGGGCTCACAAATCCCGGAAGTAGGAGGACCATCCAGCTCAGGGGGTTATGTGAACCGTTGATCCGACTCCCTGTCGGGGTTTTGAGGATCGAGTGTTGGAGATGTCAAAGAATATTGACATTAAGAATCTCGAAATCACGATGAGTGAAATTTCGACTGAATCTGAACCGTCAGATCAAGATGTGATCTAGACCGTCGACCTGACTCACGTCAACAGACCACGTCAGATAGGAACACGTGGCACAACCAGGTAATGACAAGTGTCAGACTGATTCAACATTTCAGGCACATGTAAGTCACAAATCAGAGTGACACGTGGCAGTATTCAACACATGTCAATCCACGTGTGACGTCAGCAGATGGACACCACGTTGTATTTTCGAGGATCGCGTTTTGGAAATGTCAAAGAAACATTGCAACAGGAATCTTGATTCCTCGATATGCAAAATCGTGTCTTAAATCGCAGCCGTTGAATCAAGATCAAATTTGGACCGTTGATTCCAATCAATGGAGAAGCATCAGGGATCGAGAGTTGGACATGTCAAATATTATTGACATCAGGAATCCCGATATCACGATAGGTGAAATCTCGATGTAATATGAACCATCAGATCAAGTGTTGATCGGAGGGCTACTGATGCACGACACAGTGAAACTGCCAGAAACCATTGATGGCGTCTGCTAGAGAATTCGAAGAGACCCCAGTGTGATCGCCAAAGGAGATGAAGAGTCTCCAAGCTTCGTCCAAGTAAAGGAAGACTATTCTGAGAAGGGATTGACAGATGGATGAGCGTGGAAGTCTGTAACTGAAACATAGAAGGTGATCTCGACTGTCACAGAGGAGACGAAGAGTCTCAACTGCCAGAGAGGCTGAGGAATCTCAGTATAACACCCAGTGATGTCGAACGCGCATTTGAACTTCCAGAGAAGTCGAAGAGTCATGATGATGATCACGCAGAGCACTTGAGATGTGGAGGAGATTGGCGCGGTATGAGCATGTAGAGGAATGGTGATTATTGCATGCACAAGATGCACATAAACTATATATATACACGGTACAGAGAAGAAAAGTGTTGTTGTTGCTATTGGAGTTTGTTGTGGTTGTTGTTTGTGAAGGCGATTCATGTGTGAAGAAGGAGGAGAGTGCAGCAGCTGAAAAGCACAGAAGAGGAACTGTGCAGTGAATGGACATGGCGCACAGAGCATAAAAAGTGAAAGAACAGACAGCGCAAGTGATGTGTGCAAAAAGGCAATGAGGCAGACATAGCAACGAAATGCAGCAGAACAGTGATGAGTCTAGTAAGCCATTGTTGAACATCATATCACTGTAATAAGTTTCAGTAGAAAAGATT